>VXBO01014434.1:0-14631 GCA_013400135.1 Rhinoptilus africanus | reverse complement strand
TTGCATTGCTCTGATGTAAACAAATGCTCCGCTGATGCAACAATGCCACCTTTTTTTCAAGGTGGCATAGATTAGGTGCTAAATTATGTCACATGCAGGATGGAGCTATCTTGGCAGACAGAACTTTCCTGATGATAGAAAATACAATGTTTAAAAAGCCATTCTGCACAGACTGAGTCACACTCCAACCATTTCAAAATCAAAGGTCAGGAAATGTAGATTAGAGGTATTTTTGCTACCTTCAATATATCGCGTACGAAGTATTCATCAGCTACAGCTCAGCCAGTAATTGGCATTGATGTGAACACAAATTCTGTTATGCATATTTAAGGTTATGTCTGTTCAAGCATGTTATTCAGATTAAAATATGAATTAAGACAATTAAGAAACAGAGCTAACCTTCTGTTCTTTTTAGTCTCTGACAATTGTATTCTAACAGTCCACTCAGACAGAAACGCAAATATTTTTTAGCATGACTCTTATAATGCATTTTTAATTTGCATGTGTTTTCTCCTGTCATTTCAAAATGACAATTTTAAACAGGTTCAAACTTCCTCTCAAAAACTTAGTTTGAAGTATTCGCAGTTCCCTAGATGCACTGGTGTTAGCTGCAACCCACCATAATCTGTACGCTTTGCATGAACATGTAAATTCTCTTTATGAGTTTAATGCCTTTAATTTTATGTTATTGTGGATATCGTGCCCATACATGCCAGCTAAGCTATTATTATGTAGGTACATGGATAGCTCTTTGCTAAACTGGGCATATACAATATGAGCATGCATAAAACCAGTATCACGTAATAGTGTGCACTGGAAAGTCAAGCCCAGTTAAAAATCCAAGAGAAAACTATTTTTCTCTCTTAAAAACCTAACATATCATCTTCATACATATTGAATAATCTTTGGCCAGTTGAACTTGAAGAAATAATAAGGTGACAGTAGACAAAGCACACAGTGGTAAAATGAATTTCAACAGCAGTGATCTGACACACAAGCTGCTAGCCTCAGTGCTGTAAGAAACAGCTAAATGCCTCTCCTTAAAGCCCAACTTATCTCCAGATGTTTCCATTAACACACTTTGTCTTCACTGTCTAGTTCAATGGAGGCCGTCTGAGCAATCATTATTACTTAAAGAGGTCATAATTACATATGGAGGTAGCGTAACTGTTGTGTACTAAATACTGTGTTAAAAATTTTGGTTTGTATTGGGTTTTTTTTGATTTATTGATGTCAACCTCAGCCTTGTAATCTACCTGCTCCCATGGTATGGCCTACACTTTTATAACTGAAATTTATGCAGGGTCAAGGTCAGAGTTATCTAACAAAATAAGAAGTAATTTGCCTTAAACCTAGAGCGGATTATTTATATATCTAGACAGAAACCACACAGATGCTTTAACAGATTTCATGAACATATAATATTAAACCATGCTCTAAGAATATAACCCAGCATGGATTACATTTTATACATGTGCATCTGCAAAAACACAGTCTAAAAATAACAAATCAACTAAATCTACAGGTCTGATCAGGAGTATTGTCATATGCTCTTTCTATTTTGTTGCTCAAGCCAAACTGAGATTTCAGTTTCTGTTCTTTGAAAATTATATAATAAAAATCCTCTGAAATAATTGGGTATTATAGAACCTCCTATAATTTTAAATGTTTTGTGATGCAGTTTCATCTTGATCCTTCAGGATTGCTCTGAAGAGCATTTCTACTTAATTAAATGCACAAGAGCTCTCTTCTTAACATGCATGAACACAGGATTCCCTAATGTCATCACAAGCCATCACAACTACGAATGGAAGAAATCCAGCATTTGGAGAAAACAGAAACGTTCATGGAGGCTCTCATATTCTTAGAGTCAATTACAACAAAATACCATGAAAATAAATTGAAAGACTTCAAAATTTGTGCAGTTGAAGTGTCAGATTGAAAAGGTCTTTACATGCAGTTTTGAAACGTTAGGCATTTGTGATTGAACTCCCAACTTATCCTAATATATTCTCTTCATTAGTAGTAACAGTATCTTTGTTTAAGTGAGTAGAGAAAAATGAGTAACATTTTCTGTAAGGACCAAGTTTAAATGAAAAAGTGGCAGCCATTGGAATTGATAGAAAGATTGTAATAAATAACCGTATCGCTCTGGATATGCAAATCATTGTCCAAGCAAAACTAAATAAACCATACTCCTTTGGCCTAAGAACACTCTCTGACGTCTGGAGGGGCTCTTCCCATCCCTTCCAAGGATTACACGAAGGCTTCATGATGTTTCTGGTCTGGGATGACCACTGCCCTAGTTGTTTCCTTTGGGGTGGAGAAGGAACTTTTACTTCCTCAAACTGCTTAAGGTAGAACCATCTTTCAGGCAGCAGTTGAGAAAAGAAGCGGGTGTTAGTTATCCTATGAGAAGTATTCATTTAAGAAAGAGTGCAGAAGGGATCTAACTTATTAAGAAAGACAACAAACAAGGCAACAAGGATGAGGAACAAACTGAGGAAAAGAGGTAACTTTTTTTCGTAGGCGCTTAATCTCCATACATGAGAAACACAGTGGGGTTTCAGGAGTAGGCTAAGGCAAGCCCTGTACTGTGGAGGGGCTGATGGCAGCCTTCCATCAGCTGGAATGTATTACGGAAGGAATGACCTATATTGTACAAGTTATTACTGGATAGTTCCCAGATGAGTTAATGCAATTGTGACCTAATTAAACCATACCCCTGACGTTCTGCTTTTCTATTTGCATATACATGACAACAACAATATAATATAATTACCCTTAAAGTAAATCTTAACATATAGCAAGGAAGAAAGCGACAACTGTAGTGGCAAATCAACATAAAAGAGTAAAAGCAGAAGTGTTACCCACATTTAAGTCACAGTCATTGCAAATGTGAACGCTATACTGTGAAAGTCTTAGGAAACAATCTAACTAAAGAGCTCAAGCAGACAACATCATGAAAGAAAAAAAACTATGAAACTTAATCAGAAGCTGATGCACAATGGAGAGTCACTGGAGCTAATCACACCAACACACATGCACACAGGCGTTTTTACTTCAGCTGTAACAGTTCAAGAGGAATATCTTGAATTTTTGAGGACTATTCAGTGAAACCACCTGCTGGACATAAACTGGAGGTCAAAGCAATATGTCACATATAAAGATTTTAATTTCTGTATTTTTGTCATTAATTTTATTAGCTACATGATCCTTCTCTTAGTTTTTTTAATCCCAAATTTAATGCTATAGTATTAGTTTTGGGTAGAATTAAATCCCCGTTATTTTAACTATATTATCATCAAGGTGTGTCTTAGTTGTAATATTATCAATGTTACTTTGCTGTGTAACTGTATTTGCACCTTCAAGTAATATCCCTTATATTTTACTGTAAGATCTAAGAATAGGTCCTTTACATAAACTGTGGAATAAATTGTATAAAGATGAGTTTATTCTTACGTTGTAGAATATTAGAACTCTGAATTGTACCCTGGTCTGTTAAAAGTTTTATTACCATTTGTTCATACTAGCACTGAATGCCATTGAACACAATCTAATTTTAAACCAATAAAATAATAGTTTTGGGGTTTTTTTTAAGCAAGCAGGCCAACTTCTTCAAAAGAAAGGATAATGGTCAAAAAGAGACAAAAATCAATCATGCAAATAGTTAAGGACTTGCAGTCATTTGGCACATATTTTCAGAAAAGGACAAAGACTTCATCTTTCAGGGAAAGATCAATTACCCATATTTCAGAAAATACTTTCTGCCATAACTGAACTGCCAGCAAAGTTTCCATTACTGCATATTTACAGGCCTTTATATTTTGTCAGAGACAGGATACTAAACTAGAATGATCCAATCTGTTAAACAGTCTGCAAGCTTCTTCTATACACATTTTCCTTTGCTCACCAAGTATTTACTTTTTGCTGATGCAACTAATGTATACCTACAGTCTGAAATGTATTACCATGAGCAACTCAAGTGTGCGTGCTGGGAGCCACACAGCGAGAAAAGACACCTAACAGTAAAGGAACCAACAAAGGATGAATGGCTGAAAGACGTCCAACAGCATATTCTTGCCTTTCAGTTAAAAGTGGTGTGCTGGGTTTTTTTAAACTACATACCTCTCTCCATTCTGAGCTTTTCACCACTTTATTGCAATCATTAACTCAATTTTCACTTTAACTTTACAGTTCACTTTTGGAAACAATCCAAACCATTGTGTGGAGGGTAGGGAGGCGGGAGTAACATTTACTGGTTTACTGTTTTAAAGGATTACCAGACTTAGGTGCTACATTTCTATGTGTTGCTTTTCAGCAGTGCCATTGTACAATACTGTCTGCTATTTCTCCAAATGTCATCAACTTGTCAGCTCATAGGCAGGTGCAAAGCTTTGTTCCTCTGGAGTCTCATGTTCAGTGAAGCCAATGGAAGTCTGTGAAGATTGTTGTGTCAGGAGTACTTTCTTTGCAGAGAATTTAAAGGTAAACATTTCTCTTCAAAATTAATGTCATTAGTTGCTACAGCAAAGAAAGCAACAACACATTGCTAAATGGATTATTAAATGTCCTGAAAACAGAAGAGGTGCCTGGGAGACTGCACTCAGGAAGCACTTAAAGGCCTAAAAATCACTGGAATGAGCAAGTAATGGGAGCAAATTATAAAATAAACCAAATAAAAATATCCTGACACAGGAAGATAAGTGTTCCATAACCAGCCGCGCGCATCCTAAATTCCCCAGTTGATACTTATGTCAGAAGGCAGAAAGTCTTCTGCTTGACTTTTTATAAAGTACATATTCTCATAACGTATTGAGATTTACTAAAGAATGGATTAAATTCTCAGATTTGCTAATACCAGTGATCTACACAAAGCCATGATAGTGACTGGCATTTCTGTCTATCCAGCCTTTATTAGGCAACACAGCAGAAAAAACAGTAAACAGTTTCACCCCAAATCAAGCCATCATTACATGTGACTGTTTTCTTAGTGACCTATGTTGTCACTTCAAGCAAAGTTATACTATCTGAAATATTAGAAATAAAAGGATCTGTAGTGTTCTTATGAGATTCTCAGCATACATTGCCTCTCACATGAGTGCAGTACAGGTAAACATAAACTGAGCAATTTCCAGTGCTATGGCACTGAATTTAGAATCCAATGCTTCATTGTTTGCCTGAGGGATAGCAGAAAGAATTGAAGATCATCTGACTGTGTCTCAGGTCTAAAGCAAACATCTACAGTGCAATTTGTGAATGACTCCCGAGGCGTTATTTCAAGAAGAGACAAATCATTGCAGGTAGAGGGGAAGAAAAAGATCATCTTAACTATTGCAGTGGAAGAGAGGTCAATGTTACAGTCTGGATTCATTTTCTTCTAAAAAGACCCTAATCTGGAAGCCTTCCAAACAGATCAGAACTCAATACTTGTTAAAGTATTATCAGAAAGTAATAAAGCTACATGATATTCCCTCATAACTGTTCAGCTGAATAGAGGTAGCAAGGCAGAGAATAAGCACTTTCAGCTTCACTGAATGCTGTTTCTGATAATTCTAGTCAGATTGTTTAGCTGTTGCTTCTTCAAGAATGATGTGCAAGAAGAGGAGTAACTAGCTCATTTCTGACTGTAATGCAGCAAGATTACATTGCTGCTGTTGCTATTGCCTTTTGTCCTAGCATGGTAAACTTTTGACAATACCTTCAAATTACTTGTTATGGATACTGTGACCAAACTCTATCTCATTCTAAAATTGTATTAATCATACCTGGAAACAACAGTGCTTCTAATTTTTTTTTTCCCTGCTTAGAGAAAATCACATCTTGAAAGATTAGAAACATATAAAGCTAAGTAAATGAAAATACATCAAACAGAGAACATATTTGTTGCTAGGAAGAAAGTGTGCTGTATCTCCAAATTTTCAAAGACGCTAAATTTTCAAGTTTTGAAAATGTAATAAACAGCTGTATGAATTGAGCATGTAACTCTAGATCTTGGGTCAGAGGACATAACCTAAAATTTAAAAAAAGGTATCAAATTGTGGACTCCTAAAATATAGAAGGATCTCTTTTTCCCTCCTCTCGTCGTCTCCCTCTGCTCTTTTACTTCTTTCCCCTCCCCCCAAAACAGTGATTTTTACTTTAACTTGTCAAGTATTTCACAGCTTCTCAAGTATTTAGCAATGAGGATCTAATTGGAAAGTGCCAGGTTCTTTTTTATTACACTTTATCAATATTGTTAAGAGAATGATGTAATTGTTTGGGGTTTGGTGAAGACATTCCATGTCACTTCAGTGTTAATACCAGGCTGGAGCCTTCCTTGTCTGCCTGCGTAAGCTAGATAAACACAGACCTGTGTGCTTTCTTCTCATCTCGGGATACTTAGAGAGATCTTGGAACATATGCCTGTTGCGAGCTAAACATTTCACTTTTCATTTTATCCATGTGCCAGAAATCCATTCCTTGGATAAACACTTTACATACTGACACTCTTAAAGTCACTAAACACGATAAATAAAGAGAGAATACATCATTTCAAAACCGATTAAACATTTTCTCACTTGTGACAAATGAACAGCTATACAGTGTATGGAGTCCCTGGAGCAGACATTCCATTTTCTTTGTCTTTATTTTGTGAGGAAGATTAACTTTCCATTTCAGCTCATCTATTGCACAACTGAGCTTTTCTAAAATACACATTGCTGCATTTTCCCCAAATCATTATTCATTTTAGAAAGTGTTTTTTTTTTGTTATTGCTGCAAGAGATTTTCTTTTAGACTTTTGTATTTTCATGGAGATACCAGCTTTAATTTTTTTCAATATATTTTAATATTTTGTGCCCAAACTAACAACAAAAGAATTCTTTTATTTTTTTGTGGAGTAGACCTGAAGTTATACATGGGCTGAAGTTATCCACTTCAAAAAGGAAAATCTAAGCACATTAATCACATTAATTTTGCTCCATCTAATCCATCACTTTTCCTTGCACTACTTGCTTATCTAGTCTTTCTATGCATTGCTGTTCTACCTATGATTAGCCAAATGTAACTAATCTTTTATTTAGATTTTTAAGGTCTCACCTTCTTTTTCACCCACACCGTGACAAAAAAGATCCCAAGCATTTTATTTCTAAGCCCAAATCTTGGTGAAATAAATACGCATAATACTAAAACTATACCACTCCTCAATATTTTAACAAATACCACTAATCTGATTAAGACTTTCAGTTGAAGGGAGGGAGAGAGAGAGACAGACAGACAGACAGAAAGAAGAGAAATGTAGCCTAGATAATAGTAAAAAATAAGTTTGCCCTAATGTTGTCCCAGTATAATTCCTCATGCCTTCCACAAAAGGTTTTGCATGTGATGTTATCCTTGCTAGGTATTCACAGTAAAGAGGAACAAGGAAGACGAATTCTCTTCTTTGACAAACTAAACAAAAGGAGCTGCTGCACCCAACATAGTGGGAGAAGAAAGAACTAGGACAAGTTGGAAGGAGCAGACCAAGCTGAATGAGAATCCAGGGAGCAGTTTACTGTTTTCCCTCATATTGTGGATGCTAGATCTACCAATAGTAAGTTTTTGATATGATGGTTCCAGTGCAGTTGTGGGAAAAAAATAAGACTGGAGAGTACATTTGACACCAGGAGAGTGAGAAGTCACAAGATTTCTGAACAAACACAAGTTCTCCTTGTCCTTAGGTAGCTGTCAGCTTTGGATATGTAGTCTAATCCATTTTCCACAGGGGAAACAGTTTCCTTGAAAGAGCAGTCAGAGATCACAAAAATCTCTTCTAACAGCAGTTTCTTCTCTCAAAGTTTTATTGTGAAGATGATTTTTAAGGATAAGAATTATGTAACTCAGCAGTTAAACAAACCTAAGAAATGTCAGGAATGCCTTTCATATCCTTGAGCAAGAGGTATGATACTAAGCCAAAGCAATACTCCCCTTGGTCCATTTTTTTCCATCTTGATCCCGCACCACCGATGTAGCACTCAAGGACCTACCATCTCCTTACAATTAAGAAGGGAGCTTTTTCTGGCAGAGGAACATCCACTCTCCCCTTGGTTTCCTATCCAAGTACTATCTTTAGTACACAGCCCAAGGGAAGAGAGAGAAAATGTGGTGCTGTATCGGGAAAGATGTCAACCGCACTGTGGCATTGCAGCAGGTAGCAAATTTGCGCATTTGGGCCATAGTATGGCTAGCAAACTGTAGTAAGAACTAGAACCTTTTATAGTGGTATAGTTTACTGGAATCCTATTGAGAGACTTCCCAGCTCTTGAAATATATAATGAATATATTCATTAGCATATATTCAGTGGCAGTTGTAGCTAGTACAAAAAGATTATGATATTTTTAGTGAAAGGAAAACAAACACAGACTGTTGGTTTCACTAAACCTGGACTATAAATGGTGTGTGTCATATTTTGGTCTTTTGCTGGGACAGATAAAAATCTGTCCCATTTAACTACTGCTTTGGGAGAACACTGCCAAAAAATCAGAAGAAACCACAAGTTGTACAACGCAGTGAAGTTCTCAATTTTGAAAACTCTCTCAACTGTACACATCTGTAATGAAATTTAATGAGGTACTTTGCTTTTTGCCACAAAAAAAACCAAACCCATTTGAAGATCTATTAGCAATTCGACAAAGGAAGTCTCATTTAATTATACATATCATTAGTATATTAAAAAACATATTTTCATCCTTTATTTTAAAGCAGATATTTTATAAGCACAGGAAGTGTTACCTAATGAGTAATAGTTGTCTGGGGAATACTACGTGTCTGTCAAATCACCATGATTCTCGTGCAGTATGAACAGTTTTCTTTGAGTACAAATAGCATTTTCTAAATTAATTTTCCAAAAGACAGGAATCATGTGCAATATTTCTCTCACGGTATGCTGCGTGTCTATATTCCTTCAAATTTTTTTCCTAATTGACAAATAAATATATATTACTTCGTTTTCTGAGTGCATTTCTTTTCCTATTCAAAAATAGGATAATACTAGCTACCATTACACTCAATTCCTACCAAAACATATTTTTCAAGGAAAGGTTTTATTGCACTCTTCTTTCTTACCTTTTATGTGCTTCTGTCAGTGACTTCTCTTCATTTTCTTGGTCTATTTTAGCTGTAAAAATACAACCAAAGAATTAGCTACAAGGTAGAAGATAAAGACGTTGTTCAGGATAATGTTCACTGTAAATGCGTCATGTATAAAATGTAGAGAAACCACCTCAGGATATACTCAAGTACATCAATTCTGAAAGAAAACAAAACAGAACAAAAATCACACAAATAAAATTACATGAATTTTGATATCCCTCTTAAAAAAAATGAAAAACTCAAAGCCACAACCATAAAAACCCTCGAAGTAAGTTTTGAAAATTAAAAAAAAAATTATATTGCAGCAATACAAACAACAACCAAGTCATGAAAGCGACTTAAAAGCAGATCTTAATAAATACGGGAAGTGGTCTACCAAGAGGAGGAAAAGCTGAGTGAAGAGCAGGAAGGATTCAGCCTTACAGCTTCTCTAGAAGTTGCTTGATAGTTACAAATAAAAGCTCTCTTCCCTCTCCCTGCACACACCATCTCCCCGTACACACATCAGTTAGTGAAGTACTAGAGCCATAGCGGGCTCGTGTTGAAAACGTGACTGGTTTTATATAAAGAAAATTATCATTTGGTGATCAAGTGAAAGAAATTAAAAATAGAATAATGTCATTGTAACACATTGGTGAAAAAATAATCTGTTTCCCATGTGTTCTCTCATATTTTATTTTGTTCATATTTCACTTAGATGGGTATTCTGATACACGAAATCTACAAGAACATGCATATTAACTTTGGCATCACCAACATGCAAAACAATAGTATAAAATGTTCTGTGCATGTGTGCTTAGGTGAGATTTATACTTATATAGTCATTCAGGTAGTACAACTTAAAGGTAGTACATTTAAGATCTGCATGCTTTAAAAAAAAGCTTTTTAGTTTGGAACTTGATTCAGTCTGCTGGACTACTAGACCTGTTAATTTGCAAGGAGAATTTTAAGATTCCCAAGAGTCAGAGGGTTTTGGGTCATGCAGAGGCTCTGAACTGTCCTGGAAACAAATATCAATGGTATGGAATTCATATAGAAATCTAAAAAAGAAGGACAAACCTTTAAGCTACTTTTCACTCCACTTTCCCCAGCAGCTCTATAATTATTGTCATTAATATTATTTTTCTACATTGTAGACACATCACCTTTGAAAAGGGAAATCCTGATTTAAAATTTGGCAAAAATGAGAAAGACAATGGAATTATTAGGGAACAAAGATAACAACTATTTTTCTGTATTTCACTATTGTTACAATGCTTCAATCAACAGCACTTACAAACATACACTAACACTAAAATAGACATGTGAAATCTATAGCAAAGATATGCAAATGGAGTTTTCCCATTCTTTCTCCAGTCAGAACAAGGATCAGAGCTATGTCTCACGCCGCAAATGCTTTTTATTAGTAGTATCATAGGCTGCTGAGAAGGGTGAGCAGTGCCTGGATGTTTGCAGCAGCAAACGCTGCATTTAGTAATAATTACATGAAGACTCGGGCTCCATCATTGTTTTGCTGAAAGTGAAAAAAATCCCAGCAAACCACAGAAAACTTGAGGGAGAGCTGGGTAAATGTTCTCAAGGAAATTCAAGAGCACATGAAGCCTGCCTGATTACAGGTTTCAATACAGACTTGAAACTCAGCCCAGATTCTTCAAAAGGTTTGTGAGGGCTCACAACCCTTTTGAGTGAACTTGGGCCCAGTGTTGAGTGAATCTGGGCTGACTTAGAGTTTTTCTTGAAAGCCTTGCCTTACTTTAGATATGAAACCAGGTGAAACCTGGCAGCTTTGACAGAATTTCATTATTTTTTTTTTTTTTCTCTTTATACTTCAATCCTGAAAGTCAAGGTAAGACTTGTAAAACCATATGGTGTAAGAGAGAAGAAACTGCACACAATCTCCCTGGATGAAGGGAGATTCAATATCTAATTCTGCACTAACATTTTCACTAAGTACTTGCAGATACAACTTTTAAAATAAATAATTCTACTACTGAAAAATGTAATTTAGACTCCTCTCAATTAAATAACACTTGAAAATAGAGGCTAGCATGTTCCAGCCTAGGTCAGTCTTTTAGTAGATACATCATATTTGTAGGATATAACTCTTTTTATAACTTCCAGCATTGATTGGATATATCATCATCTGAGCTGTCTGGTTTGGGGGGTTTTGGTTTTTTTCCCTTATTCCAACTGTTCTGTAAATGCTTACAAACAGTTATTTACCCATCAACAATGGAGCAAATATTCCACAATTTAGTATTAGTATTGTCCAGAGATGGGGGGGGGAGGGTGAGCTGAGATGGAGAATACTTCAGGTATCTGTACTTTTGACCATTTCATAGAGAATGGCTATTATACAATGAAAAGAATCTTGAGAATCCCTGAATGATGCAGGTGCGTTTAATAGCATTTTTTTTAAGTAATAAGTACATATGCATAAGGCAGCTCCTATACCCACAAAGAGATATTTCATCCTGCATCAGATCACCTCTTGGCATTAAACAGTCTTGCAAGGAAAGAATTTTCTCTAAAACAGAATTCCCTTGTAGTCTGTTCCAAATACGTGATGACACTTCTAAACCTTTTGCATGTTATCAAAAGGATATTATTCAAGTGTAAATCTGGCTTCCAATCCATTTGCTTTCTCATTTTTCTAGACAGAAAAAGTTAAAGAACAGTATGAAAACAATTCTGCTATCACAAGACGACAGGTGGCACCAGTGAAAGAGAAGAATATATGGTATGTACACATAGGGATCTGTCCCTGGCTAAAGAAAAAATCCAGATGACTGCTTTTGCACTACTACACAGTAACCATCTGAAAGCTGTGGACAATGGCTAGCCAAAGACATGCATTCAGATTTAACCAGCAAGGGAAGAAAGCCTCATGTTATCAAAACCACAAAAGTCTTACAATCACCTGGATACAAATGAATAACTATTAGATGCTGAAGCAGCTGGAGATTCCTATAACTTCTGGAACTGGCCTTCAGCACAGTAATCTGATTAACCTAGCGGTTATAGGTATTTTTCTCTGTACTAATCACCCCATTGGTAAACTGCTTTCAATTCATTTTTCTTGTTTGAGTAAGGAAGGAAAAAAAATTCAGAGCTACGACAGATTCAGTTGAAGTGACTTCACCATTTAATTCAATGTAATGCATCTTTACTGTCACTTCGTCCTGCAAAGCAGTTCATCACAACTGTAAAGGGTGTGCCTGAGAGGCACCAATCTGGCATTCTTCCTTCCTGGCAGCCTATAGCTATTAAGTGCTAAGTACCAGCTGAAAGGTGTTCATCTCAAAAGAACAGCCTTGGGAGACAGGTGTATATCCTTTTACAAAAGGGAACTCCTCCAACAGGTGAAGTAAACCACAGAAAATCGCTACCTGCTCCACAGTGATCCTACCATGGCAACGTCCGATACAGAAAAAGTGGTCATTTCCAGGGATACTGTAGCAGCTGTGCACATCTGAGCACTCTGTTCTGCCACCAAAATTTCTCTCTATGTCTATTCTCAAGAAGCAAGATTCCTTCAGAAAGACTTATTGGTTTTCTTTGAAAAACATTGTCTTGTAGTCATCCAGTAGCCACATCTGCTTTCATATATATATCCAGAATCCATCAGCTCACCATAGCAGTGACTGCATGCAGCTTTCCAGACAGATGTAGGAATTCCTGCTCTTGGGTCCGTTATCTTTCCCAAATGAAAATATTCCATATTGTACTGACTCATCATCTTTTCTCCAAATCCCTGCTAAGGAGTAGTTGTCTTGATCCTGGACATTAGCTTACTAAACCTCCTCCAAGTACACTGTTCCAAATCTATTAAAGGCTATATAATAATAGGAAATACTAGCCCCTATATTTCATGTAATGTAGCTGTAAGCAGAGGTAAAACTTAGTTTTATATCTCTGCCTACATACGCTCAGTGTACTGTAGGGCTTTATGTGCAGCTGTCATCATACTGAAGGCATACATATTCTGTAAAATCTACTTAAAAGGATATAGTTGAAAAATAACCTCAGGTCATATTGAAAAAACTTTGCCATATCAAAAAAAAGAACATTTTAGAGTGAAAGTGACCTCTCATGGAGCAAAGCTGCCTTATCTACTATTTAAAACATATACTGAATTCGTTATCTTCTCACTTTTTCTTTGGAAAGCATCTTTAATGCCCTCTTGTTGGACAATGTTCCACTGTTTGCCTGCTTTTTCCATTAAGATCCCTTGAGACTACTTAAAGATGGTCTCCCTTTAGAGCAAGGTCTATACTTTCTAAATACTTAATATATTTTGTCAAAATTCAAGTACATTCCTTCCTTCCTACATCATTCCTTACCAAGCATGAGGACTGTATTCTATCCAATATTCTTCAGTCAATTCTTTTAACTATGGGATATATGTATTTCTTCAAAATTTACTCACATGTTCTAATTTCTATCTTACTACTTTTTGTATTTGCTTAAATTTACTGCTTGATGTTTTATAATTGGGGCATAAAACTTGATTTCATGCAACTCAAAATGAGCTTTCTAACAAGGCCTCAAAAATGAAGTCTAATTAACTTAATTCAAAAAAGCTTTGTCGTTATCAGCATATACCCACATTCCAGAACGATAGATGCCATTGGTCTGTGTGTTTGTTCTTCCAATTCTTTTAGATTAGAGTCCTGCAAAGATTACATATAAACTGCAAATGCCCATATATGAATAGCCATACTAAAGTCACCTATGCATTTATGAAAATCTGAAGCATCTCCCTAAATTGAATGTAAGAAGTATACACAGGCATTCTAGAAAATAACGGTCTTAAAAAGAACAGTATAATTCACTTTACTGCAAACAGTCCTTTTTTTTTTTTTTAAATGAAGAGGGGTTCAATGGTAATGACATAAATGCCATTTTTTGACCACAAGTTGTCTCCTCTGACTTCAATGGCAAGTGACATTTTGGACCTATTATGGTAAAATCTTTGCAGGAATCAAGCCACTCTGTCAACTAAGGACATCGCTAAGTATTTTCTCATTTTAGGTCCAATAAACTTTCTACATTAGTTTCCTCCATATTTAACTATTATAACTTCTGCATTAAATCTTTTTTTAAAATGTTGTTTACATGAGTATATCTATTTTTTGTATATACAGACAATTTTCTGTATGGGCAGATATTGCATATGATATCTGTTGTCTCTGTTATCAGTTGTTGCAATTTCTTGTTTGAAAGTGCAACATTTCATTCTATCATCCTTCCAGAGGATTTAAAACTCTTAAGAAATATTTGACCTAAGACTAACTGGGAGGTCAGACTTACAACTGTTTTAAACTAGGACTATTCTATCCCTGGGCTGTATAGAAATTCCTGAAAAGCAGTAGAATTTTTAGAAATTCTTTTTACTGAAAAAAGAAAACTATATCTAACACTTTTGCAAACCCTTGCTGCAGGTTTACCAGGATGTTTAAAGAGGAAGTATTTTTTTCCACAGTGGTGCTGAGTGAATTGTAGCTGTTACTATCCTA
>VXBO01014433.1:172917-184813 GCA_013400135.1 Rhinoptilus africanus | reverse complement strand
GTCATGGTAGCTGTGGGCTGGGCCAGAGGATCTGGTGGTGGCCTGATTTCCAACTTTGAGCAGCTGGTGAGAGGAGTGTGGAAACCTGAAACCAATTAGCTACCGAAGATGTCCTACCCTGTGAAGGAGAACGACCATATTCACATTGAGATCGCATTGTTACTCCGGATCCAATCCCACTCCAACAGTCACCCAGCTGTCAAGCTGTGCATGAGCCCTGCATTCCCACATACCGCCCCAGTGCTCTGTTCTGAGCAATGAAGAAGAGGAGAGGAGGCGGGCTGCAGTATTCTAGCCAACAGCACCATGGCTCCAGAAAGAGTCCCTTGGAGACCGTTGGAGACCACAAGGAGAGGAGAGGAGTTGCCATCTATTCAAGTGGGCACTGTGGCACTAGTAGGCATCTCTTGGAGTTCACTAGAGTATGTTGGAGACTGCTGGAGTCCCCTGGAATGCCAAGAAGTTTCTTGAGACCTGGAATTGAGGGGTTTTTTTCTGAGGATGACAGCACCAGTGGGGGCTGGCTGTCCTCAGCTATCAAACAGGTGGGTGATAATGAAAGGCAGACCTGGCCTGGCAGCGTGCAGGAAATAGAAACTTATCATCAAAAAAACAGAGGCAGCTCTTCCTTTGGAAAAGCAAAAGACTTCAGTTCTGACAGGAGGAATTTTTGGCAAGATTAGAAAATAAAATCCTATTAAAAAAAATAACACCCAATAAACCCCAATTAAAAACCTCAATAAAACACATTTTTTTAAAAAAAGCTCTCCTCTCTTAGTTTGCACTTTTGAGACTACATGGACCCCCCCCAGACAATCCAGCTGTGTTTGGGCCACCATCATGGGCCACCACTCCTGGGGCACCATCCAAGCCACAGCAGCAGAACTTCTGTTGTCACCAGCCACCTCCCTGCTTTCCATTCCAGGGACCTATAAAAGGAGGGACCCCCCCTACTGAGCCGCTAGCGATTCTAACACCAAGCATGCTTGGTAAGAGGAGGGCGTGGCAAAGCAAGGCAAGTGGGACAAGACAGAGACCATTCCTTGGATCATCAACCATGCGCCTGTAACCCAAAAAAAGGAAGCGGGCTGAGGAAAGTGAGCTGGTGGAAGACCACCCCCAGCAGGTGAGTGGTTGCTGGCGCTAACCTGAGAGATCCCGCCAAGCTCATGGAGGTCAAGCCCCCACTGAATGGCATATAGCTTATGGAGGTGGATACACCTGCAGAGGACAAAGAGCCAATGGAGGTGGACTGGGCAGGGCTGACCGGGCACTACATCACAGAATGGGGTGCCTCTGATCCCATGATGTCCAAAATGGTGCAGGATCACCAGGGGCTCTCAGGTGCCTGCCAACAAGCCATCAAACGGTGCCACCCCCACAGACAATGCTAGCTGAAAGAGGGTGCCATCCTGTAAGCTCAATACCAATATCACCCAGCCACTCTTTACTTATTAAGACCTATATGAGCCCATCTTTCCCAGAAGGGTTGTCATGTCCTCTCTTCTGAGGCTTGAGGAAGATGTGAGGAGAGGGACTCAAACCTTCTGGCTGGCTGCGCCATGGCACCGGGAAGAGTCCCTTGAAGCTCACTGGAGACCACTGGAGTCTGTGGGGAGTCTGTTGGAGTATGTTGGGGACCACTGGAGAGCCACTGAGGTTCTTGGGACCTGGAGATGGTGATTTTCCATAGAATCATAGAATGGTTTAGATTGTAAAAGACCTTGAAGATCACCAAGTCCAACTGTTAACCTAGTACTGCCCAGTCCACCACTAAGCCATGTCCCTAAGCACCACATCTATGCCTTTTAAACAACTCCAGAGATAGTGACTCAACCAGTTCCCTGAGATGCTTGTTTCAATGCTTCACAACCCTTTCAGTAAAGAAAGTTTTCATAATAGCCAATCTAATCCTCCCCTGGTGCAACTTGAGGCTGTTTTCTTTGTCATATCATCTGTTACTTGTGCGAAGAGACCAAAACCCAGCTCGCTGCAACCTCCTTTCAGGTAGGGAGCAACGAGGTCTCCCCTCAGCCTCCATTTCTCCAGACATTCAGTCTGAGGATGAGAAGGTCAGTTGGGGGTGGCTGTCCTCAGCTATCTCTTGCCTCAACTATCGAATGGGTGGGTGAAGATGAAGACAGAACAGCCCCTGCAGCAGGCAGAGAGTAGAAACACATAAACAAACAAGGTAGATGCCACATCCCTGGAAACATTGAAGACAGAGAGTGAGCTCTTCCTTTAGAGAAGCAGACAGCTTCAGTTCTGAGAAGTTTTGGGAAGACTGGCCAATAAACAAGTGAAAAAACAATAAAACACAATAAAACTGAATCAGAAAGCCAAGAAAAACCAATACGAACTCAAGGAAAAAAAACAATTGAAAAAACATAAAAATCCTCTCCTCTCTTATTGGGCACTTTTAAGACTGCATGCAGACTCCTGTGTCCCGTTCTGGTCTCCCCAGAGCAGAAAAGACACTGACACATGCGGCGCAGGCCCAGCCCAGCACCTTCGAGATGGTGAGAGACAGTGGCACAGGGCAAATAAGGGCAGAATGAGGGAACTGCCACTGTGCAGCTGGCAGAAGAGAAGCCTCAGGGCTAGATCTCACTGCTGATATGCCACAACACTGAACTCACTTTCCTGACCCAATAGCACCTTGCAAATCATCCTTATTAGCTCCTGCATGCACTTCCCTACTGCTAATTTTGGTGTCCAGAACAGCAAAGGCCTTGTATAAAAAAAAAGAGACTTTGATTTCCCTCAGCTTGCATCCCTACTCTCTTTGGCAGGATACAAGCCATGGGGTCATCTCTCCTACTCGCTTCCTGAGTCTTATTATCCAAGAAGTATGAGAACAATCAACTGCGAGTGTTCTTTGCCAGTGTGCACAGAAGCACCACATCTCCAGTTCATGAGACAGGTGAGAAAAAGGCTTCATCTTAATGGTAGGAATAAAAGACGGAAGTGGGGTTTGCTGTGACAACTGGTTCTACAGAAAATAAATCCCTCTGTGAGCTCCTGAGCTCCTCTGGCTCTAAGGTCTTTAAGCCCACAGCCAGCAGGGAGTGGACCACAGTGTCAACTCTCTTTTTACACCTTGGTTTCTAATCAACAGCACTACTTACCTTGCTCCCACCTGGAGCCACAGAGAGAACTGTCAGGTGGCCAGCACAGGTTACTGGAGCCCAGGGCTTGCAGCAAAGCAGGGAACCCACTTGTCCTGGTTTGAGCAACACAGGACTAATTTCTTTTCTAATGCCTGGGAAAACTGCATTTTTAGAAGTCTCCAGTGTCTGAATTTGTGAAAATATTTACTTCATAGCCAGCTATGGTATGTGGGTTTCAAGGTCCTGGTGTTTTCGAGCTCACTAGGTGCAGGGATGAGGAGGAGTGAGGCCTGGGCACTTGACTCAAGCTGCCCAACAGGATTATTTCACGCTGTAAAAGTCACGTTCAATATAAATTAGAAAGTTTGCTGACAAGTTCTCTCTCTGCTGTGATGGTGGTGATCCTGAGGACTTCTTGCCCCAGTGCCAGACCCCTGAGGCCTTCCCTTCCTCCCGAAGCTGTAGCGCTTGCAGTGTCTTGACGTTTGCTGTCCACTGCTGGGAGTGGATGGCCTCCTGCTGATAGAATTGGATAAGTATAATCCTTGTCTATTTTATATTGGTTCTTTAATGTTAATAATGTTAATTAACTCATCTTATTCTATTAGATTTGTTTACATTTCAACCCTCGGGTTTCTTTACTTTTTTTTTCCCAGTTCCCCTTCCTGGGTGGGTAGGGGTCATTGGGTGACAGAATCATTGTCTAAATGACAGTAAATTGTTGTGGGTTCCTCAAACCATAATACCATTAAACTTAAAGTCTTGGTGCACCTCAGTGACTTCCTATCAAATTTTCTCTGTACCTAAGTAAAAACATCGGGGCTTTTTGGTCTGGTTTATGGGGGCTTATATATATTGTTTTGTTGTTTTATCTGATACATCATCTTTGTCCCTCACAGAGTGAAAAAATCCAAACTATTCTATCCCTTACTCATGGATTTTTATGTCCTTACAGTTGTTTTTTAACACTTGCCTAGCTTTGTTCTGCTGAGAGACAGAATATGAAACCCCACTCAGCACCGTGGCAATATGGGCTACAATGAAATAGCACTCATTCATTCACAGGTGAGTTGCAGCTAAATTACTAAAAGACCAAGAAGCAGAAAGGTGGAAAAAGACAAATCTGAACATACACAGGCAGGAGAACTGCTGCACTTGGGCAGCTGTTTTCACCCAGGAGCAGAACCACCCCAAGGGAAAACCACCCTTCTTCAGTGGCTTAAGGAGAAAAAGGGGATCCATTTGCTCACCATTATAATGCAATTTGCATTACTCAACATTGTACTATTCCTACTGACTACAGCCTTCAGTGCATTTTCATTAAGTAATGGCCCTAAAAGCAGCAGTGACCAGTTTAGGATCTCACGGGAGGTTTGGAGTCTGCATCTGTATCAGTTGCAAATTTCATCTAACTCCTATTTACTTCAGACACAATCAGGAGCAACTGACACAATTTCTATGCTAACAGTCTAACAGTCCTGAGACACAGAGGGCCTGACTCCTTCCAAATATGCCTTTAGTAAACACTGCAATTCACAGGTGCAGCCTAAATTCAACACAAGAGACTCAGGACATGTTTACAGGAGGCACTGGAGCATGTTACTCCTCAGGGAAGACCATCCAGGTCTGGCCTCAGAACTGAAAGCCACATTACTGTGGCAATTAAGGGACTGCAGAAAGCCAGACCAAATGCACAAAAGGTGGTTCCTGAGCATAAGCAGCTCTACAGTTGTTGAAACTGCCCTAAAAGACACAGCAGGAGCTGCACTATGCCTTGTTAGCTTGCACCTCTCTGTCCTACGCTCCATCACACACTACACACTGGCGGCAGCATTGCTTCAGGTTTCTCACCAAGCTGCGCAGAAAAAGGTGTCATCAATGTACAGGGGGAGACACAAGTATTGCCGCGAGTGATGCTGACTGTCAACTTTTACGGCGATTTCGTATAGCTCATCTAAGGTACTCATGGCATTGGTTGGGCCGAGTCACATGCAACCATGGGTTTCCCTCATCCTTTTCTTCAACAGTTTCCAATGATGGAGCTTGGAACCATCAGGGAGTGTTCATGAAGGCAGCCTCAATCTCTGCCAATCTGGGTTCATGCACGTGCTCTGCACTGCAAAGACTCCCTGCACTTGGAAGCGCTTACCTTGGGTGCTTCTGCACAACTGTCAGTGAAGGAACCTCAGTGAAATGAAGCACAATATAACAGAATTGCATGTGTTCAAGTACCAGCCACAAAGACAACAACCAGTGAATGGCCACGGTTTAACAAGACAGAACAGCGCAAAACGTTGAACAGATGAACTTCCCTTTCACTAATACCTTTGCCTCTATGCTTCTGCCAATCCAAGGGCTAAGGGCAAATCAGATGCTGCAAAAAGGTGAAATGAACAACAGGTGGAAAAGAGCTGCCACATGGGATCTAAAAGTCCTTTTGTTTCCTTTTTTGTCTGCAGTGGTAACCAGGAGTAAGAAGGGAAGGAGAGTAAGATACATATGCATACTGTACACGTTCAGCCTTCCCTACCATTTATTCTCCCCACTGAGTGGGCCAGAAACTTCCTGAGCCGCCAGCTGAATCCAACCTGCAATAGCTGATCATCACCCTGGAATCTGTCTGCCTTCAGTTTCTCTAGTCCATGTTCAAAGATATTCCTGTTGTCTCGACAACCACTCTGGGAATGTACTGTGTGCTCAATATTTCTTTTCGTTTAAGCCTTCAATCCATTCCTGTCAGTGTTGTCTGGCTTTAGCTGTCTCCTGTGCTTACCACTACACCTGTCTTCAAAGGGAGGTTATGGACCAGTGTGTCACATCTGCCACATGCATTACGTTGTGACAAGGACTTTTGTGTTGGCTGTAGCCAACCTCCAGAGTTTCCACAGCGGACACCAGGGCAGAAGTGGGCATCTGAGAAAAACAGCACAGAATTACAAACAAAACAATCACCTTTAATGGCTAGTGTTTGGAGAGAAGCATTTTGATCAGAGGCCCCAGACAGCAGTTTCTACTTCACAAAAAACACCTGCACCCAGAGGTCACAAGCCTCTCACTGCTCCTCTCACAACCCACTGGAATGTATCTCTCACTTACTACTCACAGCCAAGATTTTCTAAGGAAACAATTCTGACCAGTTACATTCTTCAAACATTTCTCATCCAGCACAAGTAATTCCTGAGAACTGGTACAGGAGCCAGAGATCTGTAAACCCTCTCTAGCCAAAGTGAGTGGGGACCCCTGGAGAGTGGAAGTGTCAGTAGCGGAAGGGACAGTTGAGTATTTGGGTGGGCAGGATGGTCAGGATCTGAGCGCAATGTTTCTGCTATTCCTATTGAAGCCTATTCAAAGTTGGAGAAGATACATCGCACTTGTGTCTGCAAACCTCTGTAAGAATCCAGTCTCTCCTTTTTTGCCTGCATGCTTGAGAGTCCTATGAATCTCAGGAGAATGACATCATTGTTCCCACAGGATCAAATGCAGTATTTCCCATGGTGAAGCCTGTTTGGAACCCCACCTATTTCATGGTGCCCTGCTGCAATTAAACGCACTGCTCAAATAACACTTAGTCCTGCTTACTGGAAAAGAAAAAAAAGATTATTTTAACCTTCTAGGGAAACTAAAGCCTTCAAATAGCGCTAAAATTGCGTTTTGAATGGAATAAAGCAGGATGGGGGGGAAGTTCAACACAAACCGAGATGGAAGAGACCCATCTTTTAACTACTGACCTTGAAACGGTTGATCACTTCATAGCTGGTGCAAAGTTAATAGAAAATGAATTTCAGCATGTGATCCCCACTGGTGTCATTTCATGCAAACACATCAAAGGCCCACTTGTCTACCTGCTGCAAGAGTGGGGAGAAAAGACAGTCGTCACTCTACAGTGTCCTTGCACATTTTACTGCTGCTAGTACAAGTTTCTGAGGCAACAGGCTGGAACGTTGTGGGAACATGTCTCCTCCAGGGAGAGCACCTTAGTGCTGCTGGTGTGCAGTTCATCACTGCCTCATGGCCAAGCACCAACGCTCGTCCTCATCCACCCTTTGCTGATCACCCAGACCACAGCCCAGAGCCACCTCCCCAGCCACTGCTTGGGCCACAGACTGTGGCATTCCAGTGCCTCTCCGCTGCTGTGGGCAGGGCCGGCACCAACAACCAGCCCTGCCAGAGCTCCCCAGCAGCGGGAGGCCCCACCGCCTGGGGCAGAGCCTGACTGAGGGGGCCGAGAGGCTGCCCTGTCACACCCGCACCCCCAGTCCCTCAGGATTTCTCCTTTGTTGGCCAGTATCGCCAGACGCAGCAGCTGGACCCACGCTGAGCAAGAGGGGCTGAGGCAGGCTGGGGGTTGTGTCAGCTGCCATCTTGCACCCAGGCCCAACCAATCGCCCCTGAAGGGAAGGGCCACCTGTCGTTTCCCCAAAGTAACTTCAACCAAGTAATTTTTCCCTGATGTGGAAGATGAGGAAGTTTATACTAAGTGGAAGAATGGCCTAATCCCTTGGGAGGATTATAAGAATGCCGCCAGAGCGTGCAGGGATGAAACGAGGAAAGCCAAGGCTGCCTTAGAACTCAGCCTGGCAAGGGATGTCAAGCTCAACAGGAAGGGCTTTTTCAAGTACATTGGAGGAAAAAGGAAGACCGGAGAAGCTGTGGGCCCACTGTTGACTGACACAGGAGTCATGGTGATGGAGGATGCGGAGAAGGCGGAGTTATTGAATGCCTTCTTTGCCTCGGTCTTTACTGCTCAGCCCAGCCCTCAAGAGCCCCAGGCCTTGGAGAAAGTAACAGGGAAAGAGGAAGACTTCCCCTGGGTGGAGGAGGATCAAGTGAGGGATCAGTTAGGTCAATTAGACATTCAGAAGTCCATGGGCCCTGATGGGATACACCCGAGGGTGCTGAAGGAGCTGGCGGATGTCATTGCTGGGCCGCTCTCCACCATCTTTGAAAGGTCCTGGAGAACAGGCGAGGTGCCTGAAGACTGGAGGAAAGCCAATGTCACTCCAGTCTTCAAAAAGGGCAAGAAGGAGGACCCGGGGAACTACAGGCCGGTCAGCCTCACCTCCATCCCTGGAAAGATGATGGAACAGCTCGTTCTGGGCGTCATCTCAAAGCATATGGAGGAAAAGAAGGCCATCAGAAGTACTCAGCATGGATTCACCAAGGGGAAATCATGCCTGACTAATCTGATCGCCTTCTATGATGGTGTGACTGGATGGATGGATGAGGGGAGAGCGGTCGATGTGGTCTACCTTGACTTCAGCAAGGCGTTTGACACGGTCTCCCACAGCATCCTCCTAGGGAAGCTTAGGAAGAGTGGGTTAGATGAATGGACAGTGAGGTGGATAGAAAACTGGTTGAAGGACAGAGCCCAGAGGGTTGTGATTAGGGGCGTGGAGTCTAGCTGGAGGTCAGTGATGAGCGGTGTTCCCCAGGGGTCAGTACTGGGCCCAGTGCTCTTCAATATATTCATCAATGACCTGGATGAGGGGATAGAGTGCACCCTCAGCAAGTTTGCTGACGACACAAAGCTGGGAGGGGTGGCTGACACCCCGGAAGGCTGTGCCGCCATCCAGAGAGACCTGGACAGGCTGGAGAGCTGGGCGGAGAGGAACCTCATGAAATTCAATAAGGGCAAGTGTAGGGTGCTGCACCTGGGGAGGAATAACCCCCTGCACCAGTACAGGTTGGGAGCTGACCTGCTGGAGAGCAGCTCTGAGGAAAGGGACCTGGGAGTCCTGGTGGACAACAGGATGACCATGAGCCAGCAATGTGCCCTTGTGGCCAAGAAGGCCAATGGCATCCTGGGGTGCATCAAGAAGAGTGTGGCCAGCAGGTGGAGGGAGGTCATCCTCCCCCTCTACTCTGCCTTGGTGAGGCCCCACCTGGAGTACTGTGTCCAGTTCTGGGCTCCCCAGCTCAAGAGGGACAAGGAATTGCTGGAGAGGGCGCAGCATAGGGCTACAAAGATGGTTAGGGGACTGGAACACCTCTCTTATGAAGACAGACTAAGGGAATTAGGTCTCTTTAGCCTGGAAAAGAGGCGACTGAGGGGGGACCTAATCAACACTTATAAATACTTGAAGGGTGGGTGTCAGGAGGATGGGGCCAGGCTCTTTTCGGTAGTGCCCAGTGATAGGACAAGAGGTAATGGGCACAAACTTGAACATAGGAAGTTCCACCTAAACATGAGGAGGAACTTCTTTACCTTGAGGGTGGCAGAGCACTGGAACAGGCTGCCCAGAGAGGTTGTGGAGTCTCCGTCTCTGGAGACATTCAAAACCCGCCTGGACGCATTCCTGTGTAACCTGCTCTAAGGTGGCCCTGCTCTGGCAGGGGGTTGGACTAGATGATCTCCAGAGGTCCCTTCCAACTCTATGATTCTATGATTCTATGCATGTAGTCAGGGAGGGTAAACTTCTAATCACCACCTTAATGCACTGCCTCGTGCACCTTCATTCACCATAGTGAATATGGATGGCCCTTCACATGGCAGCATTCTCTCTTCTTGCCTTACTGCTTTTTTCCATATTTCACATAAAATAATCACTTTGTTCTCCATGCTATTTTTGGTTTTTTGTTTACTTAATTAATGCGTATTTTTCTACGTTTTTATATTCATATCTGAGATTTTTATATTTTTTAAATGTTCTGCAGCTTTTAATATTGTAAGACTTCCATTAAATTTATGTCCAATCAACACCCCTGTAGTCTTTTCTCTTTCCTATTGCTTTTACAGAAGCTTCCAAGTGAGAGATCATAATCCCAAATAGTGTTATGATTCTTACTGTTATGATCCTTGATGCATACCATTCGGTTTTTATAAAATTTAGGACAAGAGCTTCAGAAAAAAAATCAACTCCAAACACAAAGTGAGACTGCCATCCAGGAAAAATTAGTTACAAACCTCAGATCCTCGCCAGGACTTCATTTATGCTTTTCCTCAACAGAAATCCCAGAATGATCATTTCTTTTAGTGACACGCTTGTCTCCACAAATTCACAATTTTGTTCTCTAGGAAGCTGGGCTATACTGAACAAATAGAGCTGAGCCACCAGCTACGACAGGCGCTGCTCACCTCTGATGTTACTTCCAGACATAAAATATCACACCGGCCGGGTAAAGCTTATCCATCTCAAGAAGTCTCACTGCACATAAGCTGAGAACTCCCTGTTTTTGTCATGAAATGCAGAATGACTAACAAATTACCACTACTGTGGTAATGACATAATAGCTGGTGGCACTTAAGTAAAATATTACCTCTGAGTAATGGAAGAACTGTAGAGCTGAGTTTTCATTGCTATTTGTGAGCTATGCATTGAGAAAGAAAATTCCTTTAGGAAAATCCCAACTGAGGCTTTTCCAAGAGCTTCCGTTCTGTAGCAGCTCTCACTTTCCTTTCTTTCTCATAAACAAGGCTGTGTTAGCTGTGAAAAAAAACAGATGATGTCAACCAGTTAGTTTTCCTAGAACAGGCTGATGATGTCAGATTTTTAGCGCCTTAAAGAAAATTTCAAGTAGAAAAAACAATAAATCTAATAATCTCTTCAGAAAAGCAATAAGCCACAATTATCCACCAGTATCACTGAGATGCCTCTATAATGCAAAATCTATAGTGGTAAGAGTGATGCCTCTATAATGCAAAATCTATAGTGGTAAGTGCAGCCAGACTGCACTCTCCTCAGTGAATTGAGTATGAGCTATAAACACTCCCACGCATCTTCTGGGGGATATCTCCTTACTGCAAGAGATAACAGCCCATATTCATACCTTTTTCTTTTTTTGAAATGATACTAAACAGTAAGTTACACAGTAAAACTAGTAAGAAATCATTCACTTACTACAGCTGGATTGTTCCTCGTAGTTTATCCTGTTTTCCCTACAGTACGTTTTTTCTATAATGGCACTTCTGTTGGAGCTGAGGAACAATACGTAATTACACGCTGTATTTTTATAATTTGAGCCTCTGGGTACCGTGTTAGTGATGAGATTTTCTTTCAGCACCATTCTTTTATAGTTCTTTCAAAAAGAATCTCTTCCCCCCGATTTCCACAGAGATCTTAATTATTAAGAGTACAGTCTCTAGCAAATGCTGTTGATTTAAATAAGCAGAACTGAATCATAACAAAGGTTAAGAGGGAGCATGGCCTCAGGGCAGTAAGAAAGATTTTTATTTTTTTTTTACGAAATTTGCCTGTGCTCTTGGACAAGTCTTTGACCTGTCTTTCTAGGGTATCGTAATATATGTTTAGCAGCAGAACAGTGCTGGCGGAAGAAGGCTTAAATCGATTTTTCTCATTTTTAACCTTCAGCAACCAACCTGCCACAGGCGGGGCTGTAACCGTCCCAGGCCTCATTTTACGCTGCCATTAATTAACCTGCTCCACTTCGCGCTGGATGTGCTGCCCTCTGCCCTTCAGGTTGGGGGTGGGGGGGGTCGCTTCGAGAGGAGATTTTCCTCAGAAAAGACGACGACCCGAAGAAGGAGGTGTCGTTGTGCCCGCAGGGGCGCTGAGGGGAGGCGGGAAGGCCTCAGCCGCCGCCCGGCGGGCTGCCCCGGCCCGGCCGCCTCCACTTTCCCGGCCGCGGGATAAAACAAAACCGATTTTCCTGGGAGTCTCTTCGACGAAGCGAGCTTTCCCGGGGAGCGCTCAGCAGAGCAGAAGGGGAGAGAGACCGCCACATCCCGACGGTATTCCGCTGCCCGCGGCCGAGGCCAGCTCCGGAGGGGACGGGCCGAAGCGAAGCCCCGCCCCGGCGGCGCAGGGAGGGAGGGAGGGAGGCGCTGC
>VXBO01014433.1:112946-172855 GCA_013400135.1 Rhinoptilus africanus | reverse complement strand
CCCCTCCGTTTCCTGGGGGTGACAGGGCGAATCGCGGCAGCCCCGGCTCCTGCGAGCCGTGCGTCGGTAATGCCTTCGGGCAGAGGACTGAGAGAAAAACGAAGCGTTTTCTTAATGCGCCTTCTGTCCCTGCCGGCCCAGCGTTGAACTCTCACAGGTACAAGTTGCGCACGCCAGGCCTGACGGCCCCAGGGTGTTAGTTCCACCCTTGATCTAAGTTTTCTTTGCCTGTCTCTCCCCTCGTTTCATAAGTGCTTGGCTGCTTCCTGTGGCCTTTACAGTAGAAAAATTCTATGCTGTGTATTTCATAGGTGCTTTATGCTCTGATTTTTTTTATTATTTATTTTACTTTTTTTAAACCCTTTAAACAGGAGATGCTGTTGCGCAGCTGGGCTGCACACAGTTACTTTGCTGTGACAAGAGCAGGTAGATATAATGTGAGACTTGCAGTGAGTCTTTTTCCTTGGAGCATCCTTAGTCTTTACAAAAAATGCCCAAACAACAGTGAATTTGATGGTCACTGTTACACAAGAATTGGTCTGACGTGAACACATTTCATACAGGGTACCAGAGAGTTAAATTACTCTTTGTTAATGCTTCAGGAAACAAACCAAGCACAGCATGGTAACATGTAAAACAGCTTCTCATACCAACAGAGGCTGAAGCAAAGTGCAGTAGCTCATGGTAGGCATTCATCCATCTCTCTTTCCAAAAGATCTGCATGGTTTTGTAATGCATCCTTTCTCCTCAGGGTGTCTAGGGGATATTTGCAGGATCAGTTCCTATGAAGTAATTAGATCATCTAGGTTGCGAGGTTTGCAATATTTATCAGTCACTTTCTTGTCAAAGATGGTTAGGAGGTGAGCATTAGTTGGGTGTCTGTAGGAGGAAGAGCGCGTTTTTACCCTCACCTTGTTGTT
Organism: Rhinoptilus africanus; assembly: GCA_013400135.1. Classification (NCBI taxonomy): domain Eukaryota; kingdom Metazoa; phylum Chordata; class Aves; order Charadriiformes; family Glareolidae; genus Rhinoptilus; species Rhinoptilus africanus. The sequence goes on along the minus strand of VXBO01014433.1, from coordinate 171,935 downwards.
GGCCTGGTGGAAAAGACAAAGGTTGAAGACAAAAGCAGAGGTGGCTTTTGTTGTTTTTGCTCTTCTTTTGGGGCCTGCATTTCTTTTCTTGTAACATTATGCATTGTTGGTGCAAAGAAAAAAATCCACAACAAAACTATAAATTAGTAGCAGTGAATTTTATTTTACTGCCAGTAAGGTATTTGTAGAAGTACATTTTCAGGTGTTGTCAAAAATTGGTTGGAATACCTCTGAAACAAAGTCTTGTTTATGTCAAGAAATGAACTGGAGAAGTTGGAGAGGAAGGTGGTTGGTGAAAGGGATGGTGTAGCTGTGTCACAGGGAGAAGAACTGCAGAAATACAATGGCAGTTGGTAGAACCACAAACACCCAGGCATCCTTTGTAAGGGAAATCTAACTAGAAATCTAATTTTAAGTATATTTTACCTCTGACTTAGCAAATTTGTTACTGAACTATAAAAATCATTTCCTAAAAAAACTGTAGGCAGGGAACTGCACAGCTATAGCCTAATGAGTTTGCCATGAGTAGTATGGGAGGCTCCAGAGAATTTGTGAAGGAAAGAATTAATTAACAACATGAAGCTAAGTAGACTGAGTCCTACGGGCATTCACTAAAGATAGATCATGCCTGACTGACCTGCATCTTTTGTAAGAATAAATGATTGATTTACTTTCTCTGTAAAACAAACAGAGTGGTTCCAATCATCCTGGAACTTGGTAATGGATCACACATTGCTACAGAAAAAAAAAAAGTGGTTTGTTTTTTTAAGGTGGAGATACTGGAGGATTAGTACAAGAGCTGGTACTTGGGTGAGGAACAGCATGAAGGAGAGGAAGGAGCAACAAATTTGTGTCAGAAGAGGAACTGCTGATCTGAAAGGTGCTTGCAAGGGGTGTTTCTCAAGACTAAATTTGGGCCTATGTAAGTGGCACTGGCATTGCTTACGCATTAAAATCTATGATGAGCAAACTTGAGGAATCAGTGTTATAAAGGAAGACTTGGAGTGTTGTACAAGAGCTGGATGATGTAGGAATGCTGGAATGATAGAAATGGGGTGCATTATAAAGTCATTCAATAGGAATGAATAATAACAGTATACAGGCTTGGGAATTAACAAGAGGAGACCTCTGGAAGAGAAAAGGAACTGCATATGATCAAGGATAAGTCACAGAAGTGGTGTGATTTGGGGAAGAGAGTGGCAACAAATATAGTCCTATAGTGTAATAATATGTTTATTGATGTGTAAAATTTCTGATCCACCTTTCAGAAAAATGGATTTGGATTCTCTCTGTTGCTTCCAGGAATGGATGAGATAGTCCTTGGGCAGTCTGTTTTTGCGGAGGATGTAGAAGAGCTTGGCTAGGCAGGCTAACAAAATGGATTTTGAGGCTGTCTTCATATGAAGACTGTAAGCTGTCTGTGGGAATACAGGAACATTCTCCCCTTATCCTCTCCTGCGTCTTCACCAATGGAAAGCAGAGGCGGTTCTGTGGTGAAACAGGGAACTGAGCTGACGAAAAAGTAAGCCTTGTTTTGGTGGGTCGTTTTGAGATGGTTGGTTCACGGGTTCTGTTTGCTGAGTGGACATCTGAAGAAAACAGCTACATGGGCTCAAGGAGACTAGTATGGGTGTGGAAAGAGTGTCTCTTGAAAGGGACTCCTCTTTTTGGTTGTCATGTTTGGTAATGATCTTTGAAGTATTCATTGAGCCACTGCATTACATGCAATTGTATTCCAGGAGACTGTTGGAAAGTGAAAAATTAGGAGGAAAAACCAGCCGTTTAATGTAAAAGACAGTGTTGGCACAAGAACAAGTGGATATGGACTGTCTGTGGACAAACTATGGACTGCATATGAGAAACTACCAATTGCAGAAAAGCAACGTTACAAAGCAGCTTTCAAACGCAAGTAATTCAGAGTGAATTTGGGGAGCTTACAAATGAGACATGATAGAGCTAGCCTGCCTGTCATAACAGGAATTTTCCTGAGAAGATTCCTTTTGGGTTCTGGGTTTCCATCTCTTGTTTTCTCAAATAATATTACTAAGCAGTGCATACGGAGTTAGAATTTATTGATGCAATTGTTCTCCTTTGCTGACTTTCCCTCTGAAGCTGCTGTATGAAAGGCGATAGAAATATATGTGTGATGTAAAGCTGATTTGTGCAGAAGTGTGTAACTTGAAACTGAGCTCTGACGTGAATTCTCTGGGATTGCTGTTGGTAAGGTACGTAATTGGATTTTCACACGTTCTTGGACAAGTGTTATTCTGGTTAGATCCTGATGTCTGAAGTGTACAGCTCTTCCTGTTGATTAACGTACAGTATTAGAAGTGTTTAGCCTATAAAGCAGACTTTTGTGTACCATTTGGAAATGTATAGGAGCATCTTTTTCTTGCATGGACTCTGAAAACAATCCATAGACATTTGCTTACGAAAGAGAAAGGGAGTCAAAGAATTGATCTGTTTCTGTGTGCCTTTTGACTGATAGCACGAAGCATGATGGTTGTTCCATGTGCTGCTTCCAAGGGACCACTGTTGGACCGTGAGTGTTCTTGCTGGGTGAAGTAGGACTACGTAAGAGACAAAGCGAAGGTTTAACACACGTACGTGGTTTAGTCTGAGGATGCAGTTTCCCGTGTAACTGTTAAAAATTCGAAGTTGCTGCTCACTGTTAGGAAGGCTTTGTGCTGCGTGAAAGCAGCATTTTGCATTTTCCAACTAAAAGTCCTGAACACATTGGAAGGAGTTTTCTCTAGCAAGTATGGATTAAGCTCTTGGGGAAGCTGTAGGCTTTTGTTTGCTTACACAAACAGATTGCCAGCCTGCTGCTTTGGGCCTCTTTGTTACTGACTTGGACTGTGATACCAATGAGATGTTAAAAAAGTGCTGGTTGCTGTGTCTCTTTGCCAAGGAGAAGAGGTAGTTATGGCAGAGTGCTCAGAGAATGGGATGAGAAGTTTGGCTGGGAGCTAGGTCCAGCTAGTACTTGACATCCTCCCGACAGGCCTGTTAAAGAAGGGAACAACAATTGTCATGAAACAAGCATCATGATGGGTTTCTCTGCTTTCTACGTACTGGCTGATTTGTTATGGGAACCCTCCTCAGTGTGTAATTAAACATCAAATGTGCTAAAATGGGTGGCACTTATAGGTAGTGTTCATTTGATCATGATTTGCATTCATCTGAAATGAAATGACAAAACATTTAATTAGCATTCCCCCCAAAATTGCTTTTTTGGTACCTGTTTGCTACTGATAATAAGAGTGGCCTAAGGAGAAGGGAACAGCAAATACAGCCCTAACATATGTAGTTGCTCATATTCTTGTCCATTAATGCAAAACACACAGCTTTCTTGTGGTGGAAGTTTCTGCGTGCTTCTTGGGTTCTACAGGACTCAAGTCATGAATACAGTGGGACGTAAATTGATAACAAGAGAAACCTGCCACAGAAATGGTGCGATCTGTTTTAGATTATCTGTAGCTGGTTGCAGGAGGTTACTAGTCCAGCTTCCTGGCTCTTGTTATGTTCTGTTGATCTGCTTCAGTATAGGATGGTAAGGTTTGGATTTTGGGGCCGTTTGTGCCCTTCTTCTGCAGCAGCTGATAATAAATTCCTCATCAGTTTTCAGGAGCTGTAGTGGTAAGTGGCTAGTGATTTCAGACCAAATAAAGGGAAAGGGTGTTTGGTTTTTTTTCAGAATCATGAAATGCTTCTTCTCATTACAAGTAAGCAATAAAGCACTTAATTTGCCTTACAACATTGTAAATTTTGAAAGCATTAAATGTTGTGGGAAGTCCTTATCTATCTTATGATAGGGGTCTTTAGCAAAAATGTAACTTGAACAGAACTTGACTAGTAGATGCAAGTTGTGCGTTGAAAAATACACAGAGAAACCTTCGCTTTATGTTGAAGGTGGAACACTGAGGGTCATGAGGTGTAGGTCTCCGCTAGTGATTGTGTGTGCCACAATCCTTGTTTGAGCTCTGTTCCAAGCTTTATTTACATGGGGAGGCAGAGAGATAATAGTCTCTGAGGGTGTAGGAAGGCTTACAGTATCACGAGAGCTCTAAAAATTGTTCATTTTGAAGGCAAAGTTAAAATGAGAACTGACTATTTGAAAAGGAGAGGAAGGAAAGTTTCATCAAAGCTGGAAAAACTTGCAGGTGAGAGAGTTTGGCAGAAATCCCTGTAAATTCCCTGGCTGGTTGTTGGAGGAAGCAGATGGTCTCTTTACTACTGTACTACCTGACCTGGCCCAAGAATCCCCATCTCCTGGTGATGCTACGAGGCTTTGAGTCTATGACACTGGGGTAAACTCGGGCCCTGTGTCCCCACCAGTCAGCCCCTACATCATCTCACCTCACTTGGGGCCAGACCCAGTTTTTCTGCACTCAGTGTCCTGAGCAGTTCTGCAGATCCCCTCTGACCTTGTCCAGTGGGTGACCACTGTCTCAGGTATCCTCTCAAGGGCTTGACTGTCTTCCAGACTGCTCTTGACTTGAACAGACGCATTCCCAACTGTGTTGTGGAGAAGAAGCGAAGCGTGGGTGGTGGGGAAGGTGCTGTGTGTGTCCTGGACAGCTCCCGTGGCTGGTCACTTTTGCTTGCTTGGGACCGTTGTTCTGTGAAATAACGGCAGCTGATCTTGTCCCACTTCTCTGTACACCAGCGGACAATGACCTTTCCAACTTGGTGTCACAGGCGTGGGGTGGATTATTGTAAACAGAGGCGTATTCCTGTGGAATTGCCAACGTTTGTCCTAAGGATCCTTTGCCTGTTTGCCACAGTACTTTGCCTGTTTCACGTAAAGGTGATGGTTGCTTTCTCCCAGGTAGTGTCTGAGTTGCCTGTGTGTGTGGGTACGTATTTGTGTGGACCGTGTTTGAGGACCAATCTCCCTGTCTTGCCTGACCATGGGTTTTCTTCCTGGCATGTGAAGGAAATGTAAGCTCAGGAAAGAAACGGCTGAGACCTTCTCTAGAAGGTCCTGAAGTTCTCCCGAGAAGTTCTCCCGAGAAGTTCTCCCGAGAAGTTCTCCCGAGAAGTTCTCCCGAGAAGTTCTCCCGAGAAGTTCTCCCGAGAAGTTCTCCCAAAGAGCCCGAATATGATCTTTGAGAGGAAAGAAAGCCCTTAAAGACTTTTTCCCTTCCTGTAGCGTGTATATGCTCCTCTTGTCATTTGAGAGCTTCAAGTACTTGAGCTCCAGAAGGTAATGCTTGTTGTGATCTGCAGAAATCAGCACGTAACATGGCCTGAACCATCCATGCACGTGGCCTTTTTACTTATGCCTGGGGACCCTATGAGGGCTGAAGGGGAATGTTGGCAAGTTAGACTTGACTTTCTTTGCAGAATTAGGAGGAAGAAGAATGTCTGAGGAAGGAGCAGGTTTAGTGTGCCGTTTTTATCAACTCTTTTGAGAACTGCCTACGTTTCCAGATCTCCTGCAGCCTTAATTGTAGCACTTGTTTCCAAGAGGGGAATACTGAAGTCCCTGTGTTCGGTAGGTTCCATGGGTAGCCGTTCAGAAGGCATCTTTCTTTTCTTTTGTTTAGGGGAACACTTCTAGCCTGTCTCAGACCCTGTTTGTTGTCTTTCTTCTAAGACTCTGCCTTATTGGAGGCAATCTTTTCCTTTTCTTGATCTCTGCCAGCCCAATAGTTGCTGTGCTTCTGTTACATGCTTAAGAGTGTCAAGGACATCTAAGTGAAGCATATGCTTTGTTGGCTTTAAAGTCCTTGTGTCTTTGTTTTGGGGGAGCACTGTAGGCAGGTATTACGCAATAGGTAATCTTCTCTAGTGATTAAACAAGATCTTGTTAAAGGAACAACAGAAACAAAAAATAACTTGAACTAGGCTGGAACCAAGCTGAAGGGCTTTGTTCCTGGCTGTGTTGGTGATAACCTGTAAACATTAGCACAATTCCTTTGGGTTTGTTCCCTTCTTACGGTAATAGTATTTAAGCACTTTAAAGAACAATTATGAGATGGAAATCTCTCCATGAAGTTAATCATAGCATACATTGAATATCAAAGATTAACCTGTTATCTAAGATATATGGAATTGCTTACATTCAACAGGTTGAAACTTTGAAAGAAGCTTCTAGCTTTTATTAGAAAGGCTACATGGAATGCTAATTGCTTTAAATACACAATGCATTGCTGAGTACACAGTATGATTGCTATCTCGAACTTCTGTAAACAATACCACAGATTCTGATTTTGTGTGTAGAATTAATGATGAATTCCACTCTTTGCATGTCTATGTAATCGACTTATCTAGTATTTTATGTTCATTGTTCAAGAAAAACTCCCAGGTGTGGTGGATTTTTTTGTTTGTTTGTTTTTTGTTTAGTTTTTCAAGCTTTAAATAGTGCTGTGCTTTGATAATATTGCAGTTGCTTCCTTGAAGTCCAAGAGAGGAAGTAAAGTATTTCTTTGAAGGATTTCATGCTGGATATTTTCTCCATAGTTGCCCTGATGTGTGAATTGAGAAAAAGCGCCTAAATACCTATTTGAAGTTACGTAACACTTTCCATAGTCATCATCGTTAACGTTCACGTTCTGATTTGTCTGTTCTTTGTATGTGTCATAACATCCGAGTAGTTATTTAAACATTCTGTGCTGGGAATCTTGACCTTCCTCTTGAATAAACAAATGAATGAATGCTAAATCAGTAAAATATGTATTTCTGTGCCTCTGTCACACCTTTCATCTGCCTATTTCAGAATGCTTTCAAATAGTAACTCGGGCTCTCTGCGCTTGTACAAAGGTGGCAATGTAATTTACATACATATATAATCAAGGGAGGTTCAAAGCTGTAAAATCACTGAACAGAGGTCACTCAAGTTGGAGTAAATTGGAACTTGCAAGTCTCAACTGTATGTTCCCTGTCTTGATACTGCCTTATTTTATTATATGTGTCTAACTTTGATAATCCGTCCCATAGCTTGTATGTGATGCTGGATTATTACACCTAGGCAGGTGTGTTGTTTCTAAAAGTGCTCTCAGAAAGTTGTGGGTACAAGATGTGAAAGCAAGTTCTTTACCTGCTCTGATGTGCTGTGGGATAGTGCACGGGGCTTCCTGCTTCATCGGGGTTACCTAGAGCAGAGCAGGTTCCTCACTTCATGATATTATAGAGTTTGTGTAGCTTCTCTGCCTCGTGCTTGGGAATGAGCTGGGTTTGTCTGCTCAGGAGTAAATCTCATGTTGAAACGTGTAAAAGGAGCATGTTCGTTAAGAGCTATATTGGGACCATCAGTAGTTAAAGAACCTGAATGCTTGTTGGCTTGTAAGACAAGGCGATTGCTTGCCTGGACTGCATCAGTTCAGCAATATGTGCTATATGAATTACACACAGTGGCTGTTTCCAAACTGATAAGTAGATGTGCTTTCAAGTGTGCCGACAGTCCCAGTCCTCCATTTTTCCCAGGAAAAGGCAGATTCACTGTACCATTTGGCAACTCCCTGCCAGCCTGCATGGGCTTTTTCCCATTGGGAATCAAGGAACCATGGAGCAAGAGCTGAGGAAAGGATGCGTGTCCGAGTCTTGTGTGTGATGAGGTCTGGGTGCTGTCCTGGGGGAGAGGAAATGCCACCAGTCCCTGTAGCCAGGTGCACTTAGTAAGAGCTGATGGGCGCAGCAGGTTGTGTGGGTGGAAAACTGGTTTCTGATGACCCCAGTCTATACTGGGCACACGCCAGTTAGGAGTAGAGCTGAGGATTGCCCTCTCTTGTTTCATTAAGGAAGCCACCCTCTCTGGTACCTTGTGTCGTCTTAAGAGTTCATTCTGCATGAATTCTTACTTACTTTCTGTAAGACCACAAAGTCTTGTCTTGAGGGCACAGACTTCCCTGGCAAGTCCCCTAGGTGGGCATGATTCCAGTAGTATTATGTTCCTCTTCTGGGAGGAGTGTGGGCTTGTTGGGTTTTTTTTGTTGTCACTTACAACAAAAGTTGTTTGTTGTTACAGCAAAAGTTCCAAAGCACAGGACTTGTGTCTGACTCTAACGGTGTGGCTATAACAATAAAGTGTTAAGTAATTGGAAAGAGTGTCTAAAATGCATGTTAGCGTGAATTTGAAGACAAATTAAAAGGCTTCAATGTTTCAGGTCATTTTCTTTTGGGGGCCTAAGAGTCAAAACTTTACTAACCTAGTCAGAGTTTTTGAAGCAAACTTGCATGGTTATATTGTGCACCTCTAGCAATACGAATGGTATCTTAGAACTTGTGTAAGTGGGCGCTCTATAGCTTTGGTGACATGGGAACTTGAGGAAGTCCCAGTTTCAGTAACTGGAAGGATAGAAAAGACTATGCCTTACCTCTTTGTAATACATGGATTTCCTTTGCTGTTACTGTCTATATATGTAATGCATTTTAAATTATATTTACATAAATATGTATCACATGTATCTATTCTACATATACATATTTATATAAATATGCAAATGTATTGTACATAGTTATTATACATATAGATATAAATATATAACAGATATTTTAAAATCTGTTGTTAGAGGTTACCATATTACTGCAAAGGGATTATTGTTACATGGATGGGCTTGTCAGTTTGTAGATCCTGATCTGTTGGTTCTGTCATACAACAATGGGGAAAGTTTGTCATTTAAATCTGATTAATTTGTGATTTAAATAGTAAGTTGTTCTCAGTGCTGAAAGACTAACAATGTTCTTAGAGTTTCATTTGGCTGCAAGCTGCAGTTGTTATGGTGATTCAGATAAAAATCATTGGTGTGATGGTTTTCTCTGGATCTGGCTATGCTAGTATCCCAAGAAAGCTTTTAAAAACTTTTAAAAATCCCTACTTCAAGTAAAGAACAAACACTGACTTACTTGAAATGAGGGCTCAAATTTTAGGTGTCATTTTAATCTGTTAGATTTTTTTGGTCACAACTGATTGGCATTATACTCAATACTCAACATCCTTCTGCTTTCCTGTTCTTTTCTTTCTTAAATGAGAGAGGAAGAATTGGTATCCTCAAAATGAAATGTGTTGAAAATATTTATGAAGGAGAAAGTTTTTCTAAATGGGAATGTAATGAGTGGTTTTTCCTGATCTCCTTTTTGTCATTTGAAGCAATTATTCTACCTATTGGTGCAGTACAAGCAATGGGAGAGATCATCAAAGCGATAGTTTAGAGAATGGAATGAGTTCGCTACCTGTAAATTAGATCCTGCAATTTACTGAAAGCGTCCTTGTCTTTAACATAATAGTCATCCTAAATGATGCAGATTTTTTGTAGCGATTCGAGATTAAATTCTCTCTCCACTGAACCAATGGAAAAACTTATTTGGGTCCAGAATTTTTTAAATTTCTAGTCTGAAGAGAAATATTCCCAAATACCCATGTTAAAAAGGGGAGCTTATATTGTGACTGTGCTGAGTAAGAGGGGTTAACCTGTAAGTGGAGTAGTTCAAAGATATGACAGTAGATGGAGCGGGGAGGATGAGGAGTTTATACTGACCTGACAGCATATTTTAAATTATCGCTGTTTCGTGTTCACTGAGGATCTTACTCTTCTTGTGCTTGCTAACACACTAACATTTTCACAGATAAGACTTTTCACAAACAAGCTTACCTGAGTATAAGGTTCACCAAAAATTAATGCCAACTACCTGTTTAATTTTTGAGTGTGATAGTTTAGGTGATCATGCACATTTATTTTGGAAATTCCTCTTTTATCAGCATCTTTTTTTTAACCTCTCTCCTGATTGCGTGCTTGTAATTTAGTAGACGATGATATCAATGCATTTCTTAAAGAAATACTATTATTTAGTTAGTTCCTAAATGTAGGAACTGAAATACAATTTTCCTTGCCTGCACTCAGTTTTTCTTACTGTGAGTTAATGAATGTCTAGTAAATTTATTCTGGCTAGGAAGTCCCTTTAAAGACAAGGAACCAAAACAGATTGCTTGAACTTCTTTTTTCATTCAGCAAACAAGATAGGACTGTATACCAGTAGATGCTTTGCATCCAAACTGTGAGATTCAATACAAGCTGCACATAAAGGGTCAGTTAATGCAGCAGAATTGCAGAAAAATAAAAATATCACTTAGAGAAATTCAGTTGTACTTCATTTTAGGGAGTTTTTTTAAATTATATTTTATTGTAACTTGATAATCCACAAGAGTTGAAATACTTTATGTAGTGAAGAGCACAGTTACTTATTTCTCTGCTAAATCATAACACAATATTCTGTATTGATTTTAGTTCTGAAATCCATCCAGAGCTGTCTGTTCAGATTGTCTTGTTCTGTAAGCAGACAGAAAGCATTGCTGTCAAAACCCCTTGACGGGCTTAATATTTCCAGATGTAGTGAAGATACCTGACACTTGAAAGAGTAAGAAATGAGTGGAGATTCTAGTTCATGTTTTATGTAGTTTATTCGGAAGTCTCTGAGGAGTTCATCTTTGAATTTGAATTTCATTTTATTGAGAAGTCTCTTCTTAATTCACTTGAAGAGACAAAAAACTGTGAAATATACTCTGATTGTCAGCTGTGAAAACTTGCATGTATTTTTTTTGTTCCTGTTGACTACAGAGCTTTATTAATAGACTTTATTTCTCATATTTGCAGGCATTTTTTATGATGCATATATGTGTTAATGGCAAACACAATGGCAAACAAATGGAAATTGAAGTGCATGTTTATGCATCCACATGCATATATCTTTGGATTCATGTGAAAATCCATTGTATTTAAATAAAAAATGAGCTCCTCTTTCTTCATTCTGTGAAGAGGGAGGAGAAAGAAAAGGAAAAAAAAAAAGCTATGAGACAGGTCTCTTCTGTAGTCATGTCCTCCTGTTGTGATTGGTCTTGGATTTAAAGTGGAAGATGAGAAAAAGCAACTTTTTTTTTTTTTAAGTTGCCTTAACTAGGAACACTATACTTTAGATGTTGCATACACAGGCTGAGAGGAGAATTATACTGAGGCTCCAGACATTGAAGTACTCAGAAGTGGTGGAACTGAGATTCTCTCTAGCCCGTTATTATTATCACTTTTGTACATGCGCATTGCTCAGCTTCAAGTTTTTCAAGAACTGTGGGGGTTTGGCTTTATTTTTTTTTTCCTCCCCCAAAGGCTACTCGATCTTCTTATAATACTTTGGTTTAGAAATTATGGTTTTTTCTATGCAAAGGACTCCTAGCTGCAATTGATGCAAGTCTGCAAACTGAGCTGCAGAAATCAAGCAGGATGTCTAGAAGGCGAGGAAGAGTTAGGGTGAGTTTCATCTGCATTAATTCAGTCATCTGCAAGTTAGAAGTCTGAGCTAGTGCTCTTCAGAGACGATGGAAAGAAACAGATCGGATGAATCATCTCTCCAGGTGTCTGTTTTCTCTGACTATGCAGAATGCTCAGGAAAACTGGCTGGGTGATCTTGCTTTGTGACATGTAATCAGCTGACATGAATCCCACCTGCAGTGAGTACTTGCGAAAAAGTTTTGACTTAACTCTTTGAAATGAAATCACTGGTAACTCTTAAGTCGGAGGAGTGTTAGGAGGAAGCTCTCCAGGGCGTTGTATGCAGTCCTTGCCATTGTATTGTCCTTTTTCTTTTTCCTGCTTTTTTGTTGCTTCCACCCTTTCAGTGTCTGCAATATGAGATGGTCCTTCTACAAGCAGCAATCTGTTAAACTACGCAAATGTGATTTTTCCTTAGAAACTTCTTACATGGATCCTCTTGAGGAGGGGGAGAAATAATATGTCATAATGTAAATCAGGTCTATCATGAAGTATATATGTAAAATAGATTATTTAAGGTCACTTAAGCAATCTTAATTTAGCTTTATATGAGTTATTGTGATTTTGTCTTACTTAGACTCTCTTATACTCTCTATATTAGAACATGTATTTTTGAAAGAAGCAGATTTGATACAAAACAAGATTATCATCAGTGTCACTAATGCCTGTTCAGTTTGTTTCATTTGGAACAGTCAGAGCCTGCAGATATCCCTGTTGCTTGGAGTATCTGATTGCAGCTGAGGTGTTGATAGCATATTGTGAGCTAGAACAAAGTAGTTCTTCAGCAAATTTCACACTGTCAAAAGAACACAGGAGCCAGATGTCTTAGCTTTATTCTGGACTTGAAAAAGGAGTATTCCTTAATGAATACATCTTTTTCATATAGCTTGAATTGTCCTACCCTTTTTTCCTTTAAATATGTCTTCTAATTCATTATTTTGGTTGGAATGTAATTCTATGCTTGGAAATAATGATGTCTTATATCCTCAATTACAGTATTTCCCTGTCAGGAATGATGCTTTGAAGGTAGTCACTGAAATATAAGGGACCCAGGGTTTCCTCTGTATTTGATGGAATGAAGCTCCTGCAGAGAGTGAATGGAACCCCTCTCCATTGGCCATACCGTGAAATAAAATACCTGATTCAGGACCTTAGTGTAGAAGCTTCTTGACAGTATCTATGTTTTAAAACTTAGGAACTGTGCTGTATTTATTGCTAAGGTTACTCCTCCTGCAAGAATCCAATAATAGTTCTATAAACAGTTTTTTGAGCCAACCGGTTTGAATCTGGGCAGCATTCAATTTAATGGTACAGTCCTCTTCTGTCTGGCAGATATTTACATGAAGCTTCTAACTTTTTTTTTTTTTTAATAATCTGTGATTTGAAAAGGATAGCAGGGAATTCTCAGGATTTATGTGTGTACTAAGTGGCAGGCAGTTTCTCTGCTCCTTGTATGGGTGCCAGTTCTAGTGTTTGTCTCCTTTGGAAGTCAGATGCTCTTCTGTTTTGCTTAATGCCGTGTTTTGTTTAAAAGGCTGTATGGATTCCTGATAACTAACTACAAGTCAATGTCTGGATTCCCTCCTCCTCCTCCTGCCAAAATTAATCTTTTTTCTGTTGTGTGTCTTTTTTCTACCCTCTTAATTATTCTTTGTGGCTTACTTACCTTTAGCTCAGGACTTTGGTCATTCACCAAACCTTTATTTTTTTGTGGACATTTTCAAGATCTTTTTTATAATGCGAGGAATAAGAATACTTGAAATTGATACAGGAAGTAGCAAGTGTGATTTCTTGTGACGTTTTCTTGTCCTTCATGCTTTTTTCCAAGTTGGGAACAGGTGTAGAAAGAGTGACACCGTGTGTTAAAGTGAAGAATTTAACTTTTCTTGATTTATTTCCTATTTCTTCTTCTTCAGTAGTCTCAATCTTTACAGCATTTATATTTAATCGTCCATCAAATGTTAATATTTTCTGTATGCTTGCTTTGTCATGCTTTTTTATTTTCCATGTATACATTTTACAGCTTGCTAGTTTATAGCTAAATGTCCCTCAAGAGAAGTTGCAGCATCTTTAAACAGTTTCTTTTACTGATAACTTTGTGTTTAGATTTTTTTCAGTAATTTTAAAAATGCATGTCTGGAAAATAGAGTTGGTGAAAGTGGTTGGAAACCCAGAGGGGTCTCCATAGGAAAAGAATATGAGAAGATAGTACTGTGAAGATGCTCATTATGGGGATCTGTGGTAGACAGGTAGTGCGGTATGAGGAGTAGAAAGGTTGTCCCTATTACTGGGAAAAAGTGGTAAATAGCAAATAAATGAATGGTGAAATTGAAAGGCGGGATTTCTTGGGGAAAGGAAAAGGAGGTACCTTAGGGCAATGTGTAGCACTTATTGCAGTCAAGGGCATAAAAATATTTAAAAGCAGTATTTTGCTGTTAGTACAGTTTCTAAGATTATTCAGCACCCAGTAGGGTAAAACAGAGTCTCACATGCTTTAGTGTTATCTAGTCATGAGCACTTGAGGGCTGAGAAGCCAAATCTGATGTCAGGATGCTGCACCTGCAGTGTCAGCAGGGGTCAATGTGCCACTGGCTACGTGCATACAGGGGAGAAGGTATTTGGCTGCTGGGTGATGTATTCTGCTTGAACATCTGCTTCATATTTCTCTTGAGGAAAAGGTATTAGGCTGGATGGAAGCACTGTAGAAGCCAAATCTGCCCAGGGCCTGTCAGTTAGACCACACATGAGTCAGTCTGTGGGTGCTTTGGAGGAAGAGACAAGGAATGCTAATAGGAAGAAAAGCTTTGTTTCATTCCGTTGTTAAAGAAAAGATGCTAGGCTGAAGCACAGAGACTTGCTTGTTTGGTAACAGTAATATATTCTTTCTTTGCCTCCCCTCTATGTTTATTTGTTTATTTAGGTGGAATTTTCCTATCCTCCCCTAAAACGTGGAGAAGGGCATGACAGCCAGAGCTTACCAGAGGAATGGAAATACTTGCCATTTCTCGCCTTACCAGATGGTGCTCACAACTATCAGGAAGGTAAGAAACAAGAGAGGAAGTTGTATGTACTACTTCTGCTGAAAGCAAAAGAAAAATCCAGGTACCTAAACATTTGGATCAACAGTTCTTTTCACTATTAGACTTTCTGTACTTTTTGTTTAAGCTGCAAAATGCACTGGCAATGATATGTCGCTTCAGAGTTCAAAATGAAAGTAGATCATACAGGTGTACCTCCTACATCAAGAAGTCAGATTTCAGTAAAAGCTTAAGGGTTACATATCACTTGTGTGTATTCCTAGCACCAAAAAAAAAAAGTCTACAGGCTTTCTCAGAAGTTCTTTGAAGGGAGAATAAACTCTTGAGTAAAACCTTTTTTGAGGTAAGGGAAAAATGAAATTCCAGAATTCAGTTTTGTAGTGTATGTAGTCATTATGATTATATTTTTTATCTTCCACTAATTTAGAAATTATTAGAATGACCTCCAAGTCATTCAGTGTCTGTAAATTGACATATTGTGGAAATGTAATGGGCAGGAACAGGAGCTTTAGTGTATTTGTCAACAGAATGAAGGCAGAATGATTCCTTTGCCACATAGTTACCAGCTAGTTTGCTGCCATTATTTTTTTGTGTGTGTGTAGTATTGCATTTATTTCTTCCTTTATTTGACAGGAGTTCAATTCATCATCATGACATTTATATACATGCTTAGTTGTTTCATCTTTTTTCTGAACAGCAGTGAACAAGGAAGTCACTTAAAACAGCAAAATCACAGAAACCCTTTAATACTACTTTTAATAAGATTATTTTTTTTTTAACTTGATGCAATTAGTTTCCTGATTCTCCAGCTTCCAGAGACCTCATTTGGAAGCAAAAGAAGTGATATCAAAATAATCCCCTTACCAGCAGCAATAAGAGTTTCTCTGATTCTGCTCTGGGTCATGATTTTTGTTTGATTTCTGTGTTGTTAAATGCATAACGAGCAGTAGGCTGCATTCAAAACCAGGAAAACCATTTGCAGCTGCACTTACCTGTTCCCTCTTGGCTTAGTACCATCCCAGTTAATGCTTAACTTTGAGCATTTTCATTGCTGCAGTAAAAGATTATCAATGTGTATTTTTTGGTAAGGAAAAAAAAATAAAAATTGGTAACAAAACTGATGTATATCTTTGGGTTTTGCAGGCAAAAGTACACATGAACTTGAAACAGGCAAATATGTTTCAGATAATAGTTACGTTACATTTACTGTAACTTTATTAGATATCTATTTTTGAGTTTTAAACTGATTCCCACTGATAGTTGCATTTTTGGAAAGAGGATGGCTTGGTACAGGAAATAGCCTTTAAGGCTTTCTAAACCCTAAGTGATTACCATAATATAAATAAACTTGTTCAAGGGAACAAGCTTTCTTACAAACAGTCCCTCTTTCTGTTGGACTTAATGCATATGGGATTGTCTCTTTTGTTCATTTTGTTACTATAAAGCAAACAAAAAATTGATAGTTGTTTTCAAAACAGATTTCACTCATGTTTTGAAATGCAGTCATAGTGTCCTCTCATTTACTTAGGATTTAGCGACTTTTTTCAGTATTAGCAAATGAGTGTGTGTATGTGTGTGTGTGGATGTATCTCAAGCCATAAAAGCCTTTCTTGTCGTATTTTGTAGAGATTTTTCTCTTTCATGTCACACTTGCACAGAGACAGTAATTATTTTGTGTGACACTAGGATTCAAAATACTTTTTATTTGTATAGTGGTGCTGCTGCATTGGTATCTACCATGGCAGTGGTAGCAGCTACTCTAATCTTTCAAATGTATATGCCCCCCCTTGGTGTTTTTTTCCCTATCTTCATTGCATTTACCTTCTTAAGGGCATCACACTCCAACTGTACACCTTGCCTTGTCTCTGCTCTCTTTTGGACTGAATTCGGAAGGCAGCATGCGTGTAGGTTTTGGCGGTGCTTCTCTGCTGTTGATAGCTTCTGAGAACCTGTTAGTGGGCCTATAGGAGCTTGGTCAGGCTAAACATGAGGTTGTTGTCAGAATATCCATATTAGCAGAGCTGGAGCTTCTTCGACAAAGCATCTTTCAATATGGAAACTAATTTAGGTGCAGGAATAGCTGTATAGATGACTTTTTCCTTCTTTTTTTTTTAAAGTCTCAGAAAACAAGTGGAACAATATTTTCAGCAGTAAACCTTTTATAAATAAGTAATACTGAAAATAAAAATACTGAGCTCTTGTTAGTGACTTACGAAACAGTCTTTTCTTTTTCATAGATACCGTGTTTTTCCATTTGCCACCGCGATGTGGGGATCGAACCACAGTATATGGCGTCTCTTGCTATAGGCAGATTGAAGCAAAGGTAATTTTCCAAGTTGTGAATTGTATTAATGAAATAATGGGCTTGATGCATTAACAACTCTAAAATTCACTGGCTTGCATTATACCAACAGTCAAACTGTGTGATCAGCTTACATTAAAAATCTATTAAAATATGCACAGTAGGTAGCTACAAAACTTGAAAACTATTTCTTTCCCTTATGTCAGCAAGCATATTGTAATCTTTTGAAATGTTCAAGGCAATTGAAAAATATGGTTTGGTTCTTGAGACCTAATCCAGGTATCAGCACCAAGTAGCAAAGTGAAGCTGACAGTCTGTCGGGCAGCCAAGTCGTGTTTCCATGAAGTAGGCCTCCTGGGTGCAAAAAGTTTAAATTCTCCAGTGTGTTACCATGAAGAATTTTAGAGTATTTCCTGGGATATGATCATCCCAGTGTAGGGATGTTTCTCTTCACCTACCTCCTTTGCCAAAAGTACATTTGCAGAGTTGACCAGAATCTTCCCATTCATTGTAGCTGCTTACTGATACTGAACTTCTAGCAGTAAAGCCGAAAATATGACGAGACCTACAGGTCGCACCTGATCACACTGAGGAAATTACATACTTACCTACTAGGATCTGCTAGTAGTGGTTACTGCTTTCCTAAAGTAGTAACGGTAGTATAATCTAGGCATTTAAAATTGATAAGTTATTAAAAATTTCTTTAAAAATACTCCTTTTTCCAGTGAAATGCCAGGAATCTGGAATGCCATGTGAGTTTGAGTTTTAAATGAGTCTTGTATTCAAAAAATACAAGTTATGTACTCTGTTTTAGTGTTAATCATACCTTGATTATATTTCAAGTTCCTGTTTATGATACAGGAGAAATTTTACATGTGCAGATTTTAATTAAATTTCTTTTGAATTAAATCCATGTTGATTTAGTTCACTCATTATCTTTGCAGCCAGCCTTCACTGTATCTGTGATTTAGAGTCTTGCTCTATTTAACTATGCAATAACTTGGCTTTATTGTGCTCTTGATTCCAGTTTATGCTGTTTAGTAACCAATTAAGAAGATAAATAGATATTTAAAATGAACTCATTGGGACAAGGAGACTATAAAACAATGTGTTTCATATGGCAGCTCTAGCACTCTTTCCATCTGTCCTTGATGTGTGGGCTTGCGGTCCACACACTTGCTGTTTTGTACAATTGATGAATCACTTGGCTGTATTTCTGTCTAGGTCTGCTGTTAAATGCTGTGGGACCATTTGGTCTGGCTGAGAATGTAGTTGATTCTGCAGATGATACCTCCTTTATTTTATGGGTGGCTCAAAGAAAATCCTCAAGTATAAAGCAAACAATTTCTAGGCAAAGACTTTTTAACGTGGTCCATTTTCACAGATAACATTACAGAAGAATGAGTGGTGTTGTGGTTTCTCTTCTATTACATTGCCGTGAGTTAAAACACCTTTTCCAGGGCTATTGCCTTTTTCTCATGCTAGTGTCTTTTAAGCAGTCCTCTGCTTATCATCACAGCTGCATTTCAAACTTTGCTTTGCACAGTGAGATGAGAACACAACTCTGCAGTATCAGTGTTATGACCGTTTTTACTAGGTGAGGGCGTGCTGTTGCATGGTTTGGATATTCCACCATTGAAGGCAGTCAGTTTTAGGATTTTGTTTAAATTGGGGGATGGTATGTGCCTACTAGACCAGTGAAATAATTCTTTTTGAAATTGTGTGTGGGTAAATATGCTGTAATTCTTCCATTCTTTAGGCATTAAAAGTACGGCAAGCAGACGTCACCCGAGAAACAGTACAGAAAAGTGTCTGTGTTCTCAGTCAGCTGGTAAGAATGTTTCTTTAACTCACAAAACACCTTCAAATAACATATTAAAAATTATTTGTTTTCCATATTCTTGTTTGGAACTTTTGGCACCAAACATATCTCTTTAAATCATTTCAGAGGGCAACAAAATACTGGAGTAAAATAGTATTGGAAGGCGATGCCATTTGAGTTAGCGGCCTTGAATTGGTATCTCCTCATAGCAGTAATTCGAGAAGTGTCGGCCTGTTTTCAGGGACCGGGATATCTATTTGCACTTTTGATTATTCTAAAGTGCTACTAGCTTTATTCCATATAGTAAGATTGAAAGGTTTGGCCATTATAATAACTGGAGAGAGTGCTATTGATAATTACGAAAGAGATTTTATGATACTCACACATACAGCATGCTCTTGTTTTGAAGGAACATCTTTTATTTCTAGCTATTTAGCAAAAGCTGCTGGTCACCAGGCAAGGCACAGAAATTCTTTGTGTGCTTAAAGCTGAAGAAATAACTATTACTGGAGCTGCACAAGCAGTGTTAAAGCAGGAAAGTAAAGCAGAAAGATGTTCATTGATGGTATGGTATGTGCAAATGGAAAGAAAAGAGAATTATCATTTAAAATGAGCACGGGAGTTAGTAACTAAGGAGTGCCCCTCTGTGAACTCTTGTTTGTAATAATGTGTCTATATTGGAAGATAAGAATGGGAGACTAAGTAAGTTTACTTCACTTGCTTTTGTGTTTGTTTTTCTTCCAAGCCTTTGTATGGGTTACTTCAGGCAAAGCTGCAACTTATTACACACGCATATTTTGAAGAAAAAGACTTCTCGCAAATTTCAATTCTAAAGGTAACTTTTAAGTAATAGCCACACAGGAAAAAGCTTTCAGTGTGTAACTACAGACTTCAGTGGTTTTAGTTGGTGCTCAACTATTCCATTTGCATTGGTTATGCAGTTACCCAGCTCTTGTAATAACTTAACATGAACTAAATGAACTAATGAACTAATCTTACAGAGGGTCAGCTTTCTGATTTGTAATGAAGTACAAGAATGAGCATGATTGTCAGCCTGTATCTCCATTGACTCCTTTAGTAAAATTTTATTTTCTTTCTGGAATGAGACTTTGAAATCCTTGAATAAGTAAATTCTATTTATTCCAGATTTTGTGTGACCACGTGCCATTAACAGCTTCTGGGGTTTTTTGCCTTTGTTCTTCCTTACAGGAACTTTATGATCATATGAATAGTTCCTTGGGCAGTACTTTGCTAGAAGGGTCACAAGTTTATCTTGGTAAGTGACTTTTTTTGTACAAGCAGCAGAGATAATGTTATGTTAATCCACACATTCCCTTCCTGAGCTAATTTGTTTATGTGTGTTAACAGATTAAGCACCAGAGGTCTGTGTGCCTGCACAGTATTCTGTTACGCATTTCTTTATTACTGGACTTAAAAGCAATGCTACATTTATTTGACATTAATTTATAATAGGAGTTAGTTCTAGGTTGAAAACCACGTTACCTCTTGACCTAACAGCCTGACAAGCAACTGCTTGGCTGCTTTTGGGAAACAGTACCTTCTTAATTTTTAGATAGAATGATTTCATGGTATGAGGTGCTCAAGCTTTCATCTAGCTGTTATTTGGGATATCTCCCGTTTGATTCTGACTCTTCCCTGTGTTTTCAGAATGCACAGTGTAGTATTTTGGTGTTTCCATAATGCTATGTGGCCGCCAACAGGAGCAACTCGGAGCATGAATGTTCAAATTATTATTGTCTCCATTGTAGATTTAACTCTTTCTCCTGCTCAAAAGAAAGAATTTGATATGAGCTCTGCTATTGAAATAACCAGGCTCACACAGAACGCGTAATGGATGTCTCCCTCCCCCTGAAAAATGGTGACAAGAAGCACGTTAGTATCTCTACTAGCTATTAAAATGTAATAATTGCTCTCTTTTTGGTATCTCAGGTCTGTCTCCTCGGGATCTTGTTCTTCACTTTAGACACAAGGTAGGCGTTCTCTGCTGGATATATAAAGTACAGTGCTTATTTTGTGGAGTAAAATGCTTTGTGAGGAACTGAAAAATAAACATGTCTAGATAGACCTGAGCTAGGAGTAAGAAGACTGATTCCTAAATACTCCTGGTTAAAGCCTCCTGATTTCCCTTCCCCTTCTGCCTACATAACTAGAGTGAAAGTAAGTTCGAGACTGAGAAGTTTTGTCTGTCTGATGGATCCCCTGGAGATTTCTAGGTTTGTGCGATGTTTCTTGCGTCCAATCCAAAAGCACAAGTGGTATCTCACTTACGGTTTTGTTTCTTTTTCCTGCTTCTTGTCAGATGAACACGATAGAGGAATATTGCTAAAGTCACAACTTCAAGCATTTTTCCCTGTGTCTTGTAATTTTTGCAGCTTCTACCATCTTAGAACCTGAGAGGACTTGCACCTCTCCTCCTTTTTCCTAATGACTATTGAAACTGAGTGTGTATCCTATAGCTAAGGTACAAATAGCATTTGGAATCTTTTATTAACTGAGAAGCATCAAGGGAAAAAATTAGAGAATCTGGATTTCATAGTGTATTTGCACCTGCTCAGTAGATTTTTGAGGTAGGATTCATTTTTGCTTAACTTCAGATGTCTGCCAGTCATGCCCCAGAAGCATCTGTCTTTTCCTTTGAGAGTAGAGAGTTTGAACAGCCACTTCTGATCTAGATGTCTCATCTGTAGATGCCTAAAATTAGTGAGGTGAATACTATTCTTGGTATTTTGCTGACGACTTTTTTGTATTTCTGTGGAGGACCTCTTTTATGTTTATGCAGTTTACTGTTTTTTAAAATTCTGGAATTACACAACGTGTTATTTCAGATAAGCTTTGTACGATTCAAATTACACAGTTCTTGTTTGTGAAGGTTTTTCTTTGTGCATTTCAAATGCTATTTTAAAATGAGTGCTAGAGTGGAGAAGGGGTGTTGGAACACTGTTTTTCACAAATGTATTTGATCATTTGACAGTTATGCAGTGATTAACACAAAATCTTGAATAAGAGAATATGCTTGCATAGTATTTTTGGTAAACGGCACTGGTTAACTCACCATGGTTTTGCTTTTTGTGTTTTTTCAGGTCTTGATCCTTTTTAAATTGATTCTTCTAGAGAAAAAGGTAATGTTTTGTAGGCTGAGGCAGGTAATTGAAGTAGAAATGCAATTGTTAATTTTTTTTCATATGAAGTAACATAGAATATACCAGTGAAAAAGAAATTAAAGTAAAATCAACTAAAATAGAAGTGTCTGAAGTCGTATCAACAACTTTGCATCCATATGTAAATTGGGAAATTATACTAAAAGTAACTGCTGCATGCTTACATACAAGTTTTCCTCCACTTCTACAGCTACCTGAAAGGAGATTATAGAGAGATGGGGGCTGACCTCTTCTCCCTGGTGACAAGTGATAGGACAAGAGGAAACTGGTTCAAGTTATGTCAGGGCAGGTTTAGATTAGATATTAGGAAACATTTTTTCACTGAAAGGGNTATATATATATAATGCGAACAGGTACCTGTGTGAAGGAACTGATAGGAAATGCTTGTACCTAAAAGGGAGCGTACAGGTTTCCCGGGATTCAGTAAGTAGAACTTCTCGTTTTAGGCATACCGAAGGGAACAAGTGCTAGGAGTGTCCTTTAGACCTGAATTACATGGGCCCCTGCAAGAGATAATGTGAAGAGCCGCATCTGTTAGGTCAGGCTGAACTCAGACTATAAATTGGTAAAAACCTGTTGAATTCTAGATTCAGTGTTTTCTTTGGGCTGCCTTACTGTTTGTCCTGGTTTCACCTGGGATAGATTAATTTTCCTAGTAGTAGCTGTGTTTTGGATTTAGTAGGAGAATAATGTGGATAACACGTTGTTTTAGTTGTTGCTAGGTAATGCTTATATTAAGGATTTTTTCAGCTTCCCATAGAAGCTGAGAGGGAACATAGATGGGACAAGCTGGCCAAAGGAATATTCCATCCATAGACATCACGCTCAGTATGTAAATGGGGGTTAGCCGGGGGACAGGGATCTGTGATTGCTGCTCAGCACAGTCTGGGCAATCAATCACCAGGTGGTGAGCAATTGCATTGCATCAATGATTTTGTATATGGTTTTAACATTATTATTTTCTCTTCCATTACTGTTCTATTAAACTGTCTTTATCTCAACCCATGAGGGTTTCTTTTTTTTTCTTCTCACTATCCCACTGGTCGGGGGAGGGGAATGAGCAAATGGCTGTATTATCCCAATGCAGGCTGGGGTTAAACCATGAACTGCCTCAGAAGCAATGCTCTCTTAGCAACTTCATTGGAATATGCAAAATGTACAAGCAGATGTGAAATAGTAGATACATGTGTTTTCTTCTCTGTATGTATTAATGCTCTGGAACAAGAACTTTCAGTGAAATGACTATGTATCAGCTCCTAGACAAGTTTATGCAGGAATTTTTTTGTTTTGTTTGCTTTTTGACAATTTTTGTTTAAAGTTTTTTTTCAGTTTCTGAAATCTCACTTTTTCTTCAGTGAACCTGCTGTGTTAAAACCCAGCTTCTTCAGAGTGCTGAGAAGGAATTTCCTCTTAGCTGCAACTGGGAAGTCAGTAGGACTTATTCTATAAGATATCAAAACAGTTGTGGGGGTTTTGGTTTTGATTTTTTTTTTTTAAGTCTATATTAAAGACCTAGGTATCTTTTGTGAGGCAGTAAATACGGCTTTTAAAAATAGAAGTAGCAGCTTCTCCAAAGCTTTTGCACTTGTCACTTAGTTCAGGAAGTTAAGATATACCCTGGCAGTTCTAAGTATTTATTGATGAGAATAAATGCAGTTTCTGCATTAAAGAGCCATATACTAAAGAGTGCTCTATTAAAGGCTGTGCAAAAGGTATACTTGAGAAAATATGATTAGGGCATAGTAGGAGTACATATGTAGAAATTTATGTAATCAAGATTTGATATGCAAGCCTTTTCCCCAAAATAATTTAATGCATTCTGAAAGTCTACAGTGATTGTATTTTTTTTAAACCATAAGTGGAAAAAATACTTTCCACTTAAGATTTTGTAAATTATCTCTACTGATCTGTTTAAAAACTTACGATAGTATTTCATCAGGTCAGTTGAGCATTTATATAAACAAAATACTGAGCCACAGTTCTTTTCTGAAGCTGCTCAAACCACAAGACGTAAGTGCACAGGAAGAGGGGAGAGGGAGGGTTTCCCAAGCATGTTCACATGACTCAAACATATGAAATTGTTTTTAGAATAACTGTTGGCTTATTGAATAAACCTGCAGGTTGCTTTGTTTTTGTTTTTTGCTAAGCTCAAACAGGAAGACAACACTTGCCATTTCAAAAGGAAGAGTTTTAGTTTTCTGGCACTGCCTGTTTTCTGGCAGATGTTAAGGTTCCAGAATAACTGTGGGAATCTGTATGTTCAAAGACCTTAAATGTAATATGCAAGAAGCCACTAGTAAATGCCAGTTCTCCTTGAGCTGAAAAATGCCACAGACTGATTTCCTTTAATCCTCAGCAATTTGGTTGATGCCTTTCCACAGGCTAAAGGAATTTTTTTTTCACCTCTCAGCCATTATTAGACTGGACAACTACTTCCAGATGGTGATCATTTGACTTTCTGCTGCCAGGACCACCCAGTTGCTGATGTAAATGTTGTAGGCCGTATAGCAGGCTTGGGAGGGGTAAGGAAACGTGTACACATATAGATGGAAAGATGGCAGAGGGACTTGATGGAACAAATATAGAAAAATATTTGGCCTAAGTAAGCGGTATACCCAAACAAAACCCTAGACTGAAATAGATTTCTTGAAAACAAGGTACTTCTTTATGGATTTTATTACTTCTGTAGGATTAAAAATAAGTCTGGCTAGGGATACATGGTATCTGAGAACCTAAATCTGTAGGGCTCTCGTAGGGTTTCTGTTGTAGTTCCTTGCTATTATATCATGCATCTTTCATCTGTGCACTATAGAGCAGCATCTTAAAGGGAAGACATTTTTTAATCCCATTGGAGTCAGCTGAAATGCTTTCCTCAGATGAGCTGCTTGTTCTTCTCATCATGCTTTTTCTATGGCTGTTGCAATTTGAATTCACCTGCCTTTAACATAGAAAAAAGAAAAATTGTACAACATAATATACATAGTGTGTTTCTAGATGCAGTACCATTAAACATTGCTTGGTACGTGTTAGGACTGCATAGGTATTTCTCTTGGTTCCATCAATTTACTAGCTTGTAGACTTGTAAATAGGAGTGGAAGATGAGTTATCATTCATCAGTTGCTTCCAAAGTATCTTCCTGGCTTACAGCAGAAGTCTTTTATTAAGTCTTAAGTCTGCAAACTTGCACTTTTAATTTCATCATGTACCTATTAAACTGGTTTGCAAAGCCATCAAGTCAGATCATTCTGTATTCCTTTACATTGTTGATTCCTTATAATGCTCGTGTACTTTTTGCTAGTATTGTGCTGCTTGAGGTTGTAAAAATGGCATTGTTAAACAAGTTGACTTTCATGGGGGTTTTTTAGTTTTGAGTTGGGTGGTGGGGTTTGGGGTTTTTTTCCTTTCCTCCAAGGCAGGCCTCCGGGGGGGAGGAACTCCACTAGTAATATTCAGTCTGCCTTGTGTTTCTTCTTTCATTGCAAGCTTTGACATCACAGTTCTGCATTCCTAACTAATTTACTAATCCCGGTCTCTCTGATTTAATAAAGGAGATTCTGTTTTCCCATGTTACGCCTCAAGTGCTTTACCAAAGTTTGTATCAGTCACATCTTCTGTTTCCAAAAAAAAATCTTCTTTTTTTTTTAAATCATAGGAAGATACCTGTAATAAATGCATGTTGCATTTATCCTAGTTTTCATTTATCTGTGTGCCTTTAATATATTTTCTTAGAAGAGATGGTTTTGTATGGGTTTTTGTCAGAATTCTGGAATGGAGGTTGTTTGGCCTCTGATTGCTAATGAAGATTTTAAAGTACTACAAATGAACAAGAATTTATACAGCATGCCATGAACAACTTTTTTCTCTCAGTCATTCAGTGACTGGATCAATTTGGGGGAAAAAATCTGAGTGACTGACAGAAAAATCTGAATGATTGGCAAGTATGTGTTACGTACGTGTGTGTGTATATATAACATATATATTACAAATAGAATAAAATACAAGGATACAATAGAAATATTTACTTTGAACTGTTGTAAGAGCTTCTTTTGGTAAGCAGACTTCCTAAATTAACATAAAAAGCAGTGCCTTGAATAGTTTGCATGTGTTCTGTCTATCTTTGTCACGCTTAAGTTTAATTTTATTTTTCTCATTCTCTCCTCCTTAATTCCCCCTTTTGTCTCTTGCACACTCTCTTCCCTCCTACCCCCTCCCTTCTGCCACCAGGTGCTGTTTTATATTTCTCCAGTAAATAGATTGGTGGGAGCTCTGATGACTGTCCTGTCACTCTTTCCTGGTAAGAGGTTTGGACTTCTTTTTATATGCTTTCTGGTGATAAGTGAGACTGGCAATACTGTTTCATTTGGAAAAATATGTGACAATAAAATTATGTTGGTATGTTGCCTGAGAAATGGGTGATTTGTATGCGTGTTCCATGTACTGTGCACACATCTCCGAATACTTTCTACTTGCATTCGACAAGTTATTTCTTATGCTTAATTGGAGACACTGGATTTTCTGTGTTGGCTGTGGGTGATGTAGATGGGACGCTGAAGAAGTCACACATTCCTGTCAAGTTCCTTAAAAAATACAGATCTCTCTTCCTTCTACATGCACTCTTCAAAAAAAAGAAAATAAAAAAACCTCACAAACAAACAAAACCAAAACCCCTAACCTTGCTAATTCTTAACTTCTAACCAGTCTCCTGAAAACTAAAACTTTCTTTAGGAAAGTGTGGGGTTTGGTGGTTTTTTTTTTTAAACACACCCCATGCCCTCATCCCCCCCCATAGGGGTGTTTTGAAATAGGACAAGAGCACTTTGTTAATTTTCTTTAACAAAAGTCACTTAAATTTCTATTGAGATGCTGATACTCATGTGTGCTATTACTTTCCAGGTATGATTGAACATGGTCTTACTGACTGCTCACAGTATAGACCAAGAAAGAGCATATCAGAAGATGCTGGCTTGCAGGAAAATACACCACAGTTAGCTGACTCTGTTTCTGTGTCTGCTGCTGATACTTCAAATACAAACTTGGGAATGGGAGAAGGAGGTAGGAGGATGGCAGGAAACAATTCAGTGGAAGGTCAAAAAGCAAACGTGCCTTTTTCCCAGCCAGAGAAGACTTGGAATGGAGCTCAGTCCTCCAATGGTACTGTTCAGCGCTTGAAAGTTCCTTCCCGTGCTTCTCCAGCGTCCTCTGAAAGTGACTGGGAGACCTTAGATCCTAGCATTTTGGAGGAGTCTAATTTGAAAGGAGGAGAATGTGAAAACACAGCATCACAACAGGCTGAAAATCTTGCGAGCGAAGGCATGAGCTCAGAAAGCCTTCCAATCACTGTGCAGCCCCAAGCAAATACAGGACACGCGGTGCTTGTTCCAGGACTGATATCTGGGTTGGAAGAGGACCAGTATGGTATGCCGTTGGCTATTTTTACAAAGGTAAACATGTTGTTCATGATACCTGCTAACTCATAAAGACATCTGTTTTTCAGAAGTGGCTAATAGTTTTGGTTACCCAACTCCAAATGCACAGTAGGATACGACAGAAGATGTAAGTACAGTCTCTGGCCAGTGACTGTGTTCCCAGGCAGGTGGAAAGCACGACTGCGCGTCTGCGAGGGGTGTGCGCATGCACACGTGCATTCCACCCTTCTTTCAAATGTATACTTAGGTACTGTTTGCAGTTCCACTTCATAGTAACCTGCAAGCCTGCTGTGGTTAATAAATGATATGCATCAGTAACTACTGCTTTCTCTTACTCTGCAGAACTGCTGATCTAACCTTTATGGGACAAGATCAGAGTACTTAAGAAGGGTTTAGATACAGCTTTTTGAATCTTAGTTTATATTAAGATATCTTAGCTGACGCCAAAGCCTATGTTTTCCTCTTTTAATTTTTATATATATATGTATTTTTAAATGTCTATGTGTGCATATATGCTGAAAATGTGGATCTAAATGTGTATGTGTATATATATACACACACATAAATAATAAAAAGTGTGTGTGTGTATCTATATATATAGTCTCACTCTTCTTTACATGCTAACTTTTTCTGGTTGTCTGTGGTTCTTTCCTGGGGTATGGTGCTGAGCTTCTGAGTTTTAAGCTTGTGCTGATGCCTAACTGAACTCCAAGTATTCCAGACTTTCTTTAAGGACTTTGGGCATTGTCAGACAACAAACAATATGTTTACTAGGGCTGGTTTCCCATAAAAAAACAGGGAGAATGCATCCCTTTTAAAGAAACTTTGGTCAGTAAAAGAAGTGATGTAATACATTTTTTTGTTTTGGTTTTAATGTAATAATCTTTTAGATGAACCACTGCCCGGATAGTAGAAGATTCAAATTTATTTCCTTAAGCCGATGAGGTTCAAAGTGGTGTTTCTTCCTTTGGAGGTGCTTATTTGCATTTCCTTGCAGAACATTGTATCTGGTGATTGTGTTTGAGCTTCACACGATAACTTTCATTGGAAATGGTGCGCTACGTGGGCCCAAGTGAGCAGCTCAAATGTCATTGCCCTGTATTGCCTCACGTCACTGTTAGAAATGCTTTTTCAACAAGGATCTGCAGTCTGGACATAAGTTGTCCTTATGGTCTGACTGATCAAAAGAATAGCCTGTAAATTATATTCAGTCTAGTTCTATTGAAAATAGATTGAAAGCAAGAAGAAAATAATTGATAAGAGGGCCTAGGAGTGCAAATTTAGTTTGCTACTAAGCTCATAAAATGGAAAACTAAACAATTTTAAGGAAGCTGACAGTTTCTACGTGTTTACCTTCTGTTCCACAATGGCACTTTTCATTTTGATTCTTCCGATGTAATTAAAGCGGAAAGGGCTTTACAGAGTTAGCAGAAAAATGTGATTCATAGTTATAGTTTAACAACTTACTGGAAAGTTTAAATCTCTTTTAGAGCTCTCATCTCAGGGAAAGACTAAGTCTGACAAATTTAAATGGGAGGAGATTTGGCATAACACTGTATCCAAGTACACCAGAGCATAAGAAAAATAGGTTGTGATACTTGTTTCTGTAGTACCCGTTCTGTAAGATCTAATACTCATTTTACTTGCACGCTTTTAAAAAGAATGGAATATGTCCACGGAAATAAAAGTTGTTATACTTACAGACAAATGTGAATTTGGAAACTGACACTTGATACTTTAGTGAAAGATTTCCAAGACAGCACTACCCAAGTATACAGTAATTAAACCTTCCTTTGCCAGCTTATTAAGACGTATTTTTTGAAAATTTTCTATTTTAGGTTGGTGAGGAACTGTTGTTCCTTTGATACAGACTGTTTGTTTTCAGCCGATAAGTGCCTGTCCTCTGGAAAGCCATCCCCGTGTCTAATATAACAAAACAGAATAGTTGCACTCCTTTCTTCCATATGTTTCCAGTTACCGTGTACTGTGTGATAGAGTGCACGTGCTCTTTGTTTCTGCCCACTATGCCGTTAGCCCTTCTGGGTTTCTACGAGTGAATCAATTGCTTTGTGCTTTATGCGATTGAACAGCTGGAATTAGACTTGGGTATTAGACTTCAGGGGTATGTTGATCCTATATTTAAAAATAAAATTATGATACCTACAGCTGCTTCTCAATGATCTCTCAGTGACTTACCTCAAAGCCTTTTTTTCAAATTGTCTGGGTTTTTTTTTTTTTAGTTGGAATGTGGGATTAATTTACAAGCATGGAATGGCTAAAAAGCACAGTGCATTGCTTTCTCTCCTGCTCTTTCTTAAAGCAGGCATGCATATGCTTATCAAAAATTGATTGCTATCTCTGGAGCCTGGAAATCTCCATCTAAAAAATGTGGGTAGCAGTCTGTAGCTTTCCTGCTTTATGTGGCTCGGGACTGCCAGAAGGCATCGTGGTATGCAAGTGGAGAGATCAGTCTTGATCTCCACTGACTTCTTGCCTCTGAACTGACCCGAGACCTCACTCCTGTTTTATACTGCTTATTCTGTTGCTTTATAAATACATTTGATTCGTGTCCTTTGCATTGTATTTTACTCCCAGTCCTGACACTGAAAGGCAGCACAACCTCTTGAAAAATTTAATTCATGTGGAATCTGGTTGCTTTGCTTTGTGGATGAAAGGTATCAAAACAATAGAGAATTGGGGCTGAAATTGTAATAACGAAGCTTTGTTCTGGGTGGAGTGTGCTGGCTTTTATTAGGAAAAAATCTGACTATAGAGATTACTTTTTTTTGGCGTTATGTTAATCTCCTAAATATCTCTGTTACTTTAGGGGTACCTTTGTTTGCCATACATGGCACTGCAGCAGCATCATCTCCTGTCAGATGTAGCAGTCCGTGGCTTTGTTGCAGGAGCCACCAATATCCTGTTCCGTCAGCAGAAACACCTGAGTGATGCAATTGTGGAAGTAGGAATCTTTGCATTTGAACTTCTTCAACTAGAGAGAGGGGTGGGGGGAAGTAAGACATTGCATTCTAAATATAGCTGTAAAATTTCATGGTCATGTCTGAATTTTGAATTACTTCCATATGAAATAAATTCTTAAATGCAGAAGCTTATTACATTTGCATAATTGGTTAGGATAGGAATAGATAAGCTGTGCAAAACTAATACATGTCTTTCTATATAGTCTTATATCCAATATTTGAATTTGCAAGGCACTTCTTAAATTTTTATTTTGTTGCTGGTGTAATTTTACTTCTCATGTCATGGGCTTTTTTCATTACTCAATAAGTGCTTGCAGCTGAAAAACAGGTACAATTAGATAAATAAAGCACATTACTATTGACTTCCTTCTGATTTAATCAAGACAAGAAGTTAAAAAAAAATATCATCTAAGAAAGCACTGTGTCAGTTCTAGCAGATAGAACTATGTAATCAGCATTTGGTGATTTACATATAGGTAACCAACTTAATAACTTGAAGTAATAATCAAAGATCCCCTAGGAAAAAACATGTGAGCACCCGGTTTGCCCTGCCAATTCCTGTCAAATTAGCAGCTTTTACTGTATGCCAGGAAGATGATCAGGTTCAGGTTATATAAGAGCAACATCTGACTTTCTGAGAACAGTTAATTCATTATTTCCTTGGCCCTTTGTTTCTTCTTGATGTTTTGGGGGATTGTGGGTTTAGATTTAAGTAGCAATATATAGTAGTGTGTATAAGCAGTTTTATTTAAATGAATGTTTATCCTTGGAATTATTTCAAACAGATAGAAGATGCTCATGTACAAATCCATGATCCAGAACTCCGTAAGATCCTGAACCCAACAACCGCTGACCTAAGATTTGCCGATTACTTGGTGAAGCACGTAACTGAGAACAGAGATGATGTTTTCCTTGATGGCACTGGATGGGAAGGAGGAGATGAGTGGATCAGGGCTCAGTTCAGTGCTTATCTTCATGCACTGCTTGCTGCTGTGCTGCAACCAGGTAGAACAGATGCCTTGTCTAGAGACTGAGAGGAGGGTGGGTGTAATAAGTATTTGCTGTGTTGTGTGGCCTATCATTGGATCTTCCTAACGTTTCATTTTAGGCTGCTTTTTCAGTTGTCCTTGGCTATTCTTCTTATTTCTTGACAAGCTTCTTACCAATTCTTACGTCACAGCCTTACAGACACTTTCTTCTGTGACTCTCGCCTTCTCCTTGATTTAATTAAACTTTCCTCATAAGTACCTGAAACCCCATATATGATGAGACTTTTACAAACTTGTATCTTACTTGCATCTTACAAACTCTATTGCAACCTAAAGTTCATTTTGGGGAACTAATTGGATTCAAGGAGACATGAAATTAACTAGACGTCTTCAGGAAGTTTTACTAAGCTGTTCAATCTCTTTTCCCTTCCTGCCATAGTCTTAAGTAGGGACTCGTGTAGGTAAAAAGTGTCATCTAGAGGCTTTATAAGTTTATGTTTTCTGGAGATCAGTGTTTTCTTTTCTTAACTCGGAGGGAATTGTCTATGTTCCAGCCTTTTGTGTGTGACTGTAACTAAAAGAATCAGTGGTTTATTTATGGAAAATGTATAGTTTGCCCAGCACTGACCCTGTTAACATCATTCTCGTCATAATTGCTCTCTATTCACATGAATTAATTAATTCAGGTCTTGTTCTGTGATGTTTATGAAAAAACATGGGATTGAGAACGTGATTTAGCATCTGGAAGGTGCTAAGTTCTTTGTCGGACAACATTAAGATGATTACCTAGTTGATGTAAAATGTCAGGGTTTTCTAGAAACTCATACTGCTTCACTGTCTGGCTCTAAAATAATTTCCTATACTCTTCTGTATTTCAAAAGGGATATTGTTGTTATAAGCTTATTCCACAGTAGTTCACGCTGCAGTTTTGGACTGGATTTGGGGTTTACAAAATTTCAATGAGTAGTAACATAGTAACAGCAAAGCCCAGTGTAACTGGCTGAGACCAATGCAAAGGATGGTTTTTTTCCTTAGTTGCTATGTGGCCATTCTTTCTTCTTTCCTGTCTTTTCCTAGAGAATAAGATGAAGACTATGTTTGGATGACTTCCCCCCCACACACACAGTTGAGCTCTTTACTAAGAACTTTGTAAACCAATTAAAAATAAAGAAAGGGGTTTTTTTGTTTTTTCTTTTTTTTTTTTTCCTGGCTTTACATATTTGGGACACTTTGATTTGATAAGAGCCTAGAAAATTTTAATTTTTCTTTACAAGAAAAAAGGAGTTTGTTTTGTCTTGCATCTCTAATGAATTGCTGCAAACTCTCATCTTTATTTTAATTTATCAGACAATGAAAAGACTTTATCAGACTTTGGAACAGCATTTGTAGCAGCCTGGAAGAATACCCACAACTATAGAGTATGGAATAGCAACAAGCATCCAGCTCTTGCAGAGGTAAATTCTAGGTAAGGAACCATCTTTATTTAACTATTTGTTTAATTTTTTTTAGCATTTAACATGGATAGCTTCTAATATGCATAGTCAGGCACACCGTTCCGTAGAATTACAGTGTACCCCTTGTTCCTGCTTTAAAGCCCTGAGGGTGAAACTCTGGGGCGCTATTCTCCGAGTACAGAAACTGAGTAATTTTGTTCATCAATACCTTACTGTAATTCTGGTGTGTAGTTTTATGAAGAAGAATATATCCGTTGTCAGGAGAAGTGAAATTTGTTCACGTTGATTGTTGGCTGTCCCCAGCTACAGAAAGTTTGACATTCCTCAGGAATTGTCCTTAGATGGTTCTGATTAATTGCTTCCAAGTACCCAGGGAATAGCTGTGTCCAGGATTGTCAGTGATAGGGATGCAGGGGAGCCTGCTGTTTTATGTTACATCTTCTGTACTTCCGATTGTTTTATGTGTATGTTCATTCAAAGATGAGATGATTCCAGGCTTGGTAACAGTGTTGGCTGTGTGTGTGTTGTGTTGAGCACAGGTTATTTCTGTACTGCAGGGAGTTCTGTTTGCTTTTGCTTTGCCAGCTGCTGTAGTCTGAACAAGGTTTTCCTTTAGACTTAAGAAGCTCTTTTGATCTACCCAAGGGACCTTTTTTTCCTTTCTTTTTTTATTTGTTCTGTGTTGCGATAACGAGGTGCCTCTGCCTTGGTGTGAAAAGATTGTTAATATCTGAGAAGGGACCGTACAGGTAGTTCATAAGAAATCTAAGGTTGAATAGTCACTGGGACCTAGTCTTCTGTAAAGCGATATGGTGGTATGTCTACAAAAGTTTGTTTGGGGTTTTTTTGGTAAGCTACAGAGAGGAGTACACCTAATAATTGTTTGATATGGATTCATTATGAAAAAACAAATACCTCATGTTTTCTTGGGTTTTTCCTCTTCTAGCCACCCGTTCCAAGGACAGTACTCTGTATCCGATGTGAAGTTGAGATTGTCACAGTAAGTATACAGTACTTCCATTTGTATTTTTTTTTTTTTTTTGAAGAGTGGTCAAATATAAATTACAGTATAATTGTTGCTATGATGAACTAAACAAAATAATGATTTAAATTGGCATGTACATGAAACCATACTTGGTGTTCTCTTGCAAAACATCACCACATCTAAAGATGAATAATTTCCTGAAACAGGGAAAAACATTGCTAATACACTATTTTCAGTTGGACTTTACATAATAGCACTGATTTCGATTTTTTTTTTTTGCATTGCAATTATAAGGCTTTTGTATATTTATTTTTTAATTGTAAACTAAAGCTGTTAAAACTTTCATTGGTGCTTTTCTGTATGTTGACTTTAGGCCTCATTATTAGGAGAAAACAGCTTTTTTATTTTTTAAATTAGCTGGGTTTTAATACACTGTTGTTCTAAAACTCTTGAAGTTCACAGTATATGTGCTGAGACATGGTTCAGTTTCTTCAGTTTAGAAGTTTAAAATGGGTTTCAGGTAATCTCTTACTGCACCAAACTCAACTGAACTTTGAAGTTGGTCTCAGCTCTTACCTGTAGTATTCAAGTCTAAAACTCAGTGGTGCTTGTTAGTCCTGCAGCTGAAGCCAGAATTCAGTCTTGGAGCTGCAGTTAACTGATCCTTCTTGTTTATGCACCAAGCAAAATAGATTGTTTTCTCACTTAGCTGTGTTGACCATAAACCATCAAGAGACTGCTTCTTTAAGATGCCTGTAAATGAGCAATACGTATGTGCTGCTGGTTCTGCACCTGCCTTGACCGTAGACTGTTATTTTCGTTACACTGTGAGTAGACCTAAAACACACGCTAACATAGAAGAACAGCTTGAGGAATAAAAAGGTTCAGACTTCAGCCCGCTGAATCTTTTTGTTGCTTTTGCTGACCAGTGACAGGTTAAATTTCTGTGGTGACGCTTGAGAATGCAAATGAATCAAGATTTATCTCAAGGTAATTGCCTTTAATAAGGCGCATGCTGATAGCAGCTCTTATTATTAATGGATGGTCTTTGTAGAAAGACTTAATTTGAAAGATGTGGAGGTGTCTATAATCTTGTACTTGCCCTGTTTCTGTGTGTTAAAGGGAAGATATTAACTCTTCGAACTGGCCTGAAGACCAGTAGTCCGTCGTGCGTCTCTAATAAAAAATATTTTTACAACTGTGTCTCTATTCTCCAGATGCAACTTCGCTATCAGATACTCATCAAAATTACTTGCTTTTGCAAACTGAGCCTAAGCTGGTTCTTAGTGTACTCCCATTCTTTCCGCTTTTTGCATCTACACTGAAGATTCTGAAAGTGGGAAAAGAATGTGGCATGGTGTGGAGTTAAGTTGTACATAAATGGGTTTGCAAAGCCTGAAATATGGACTTGAATGTTACAATTTAAAACTAAGTGAGATTATTTTCAAGTGATTACACTTGTGCAGTAGAACTGATTGCTTTTGTGCTTTCCTTTCCAAATCAATCTAGTGTCTGTCATCTTTTTGCATTTCTTTAACAAAGGCATGAGTGTAAACTGTATTTGGCCAAAAATTTAATCTTAGAGCAAGATACAAAGTAACCTCTATTTAGAAAAAAGAATAGAGACAGATCAGTAATGCTTACTATTTTGTTTAAAGCTTATATATTACAGCTAAAACTTCTCAATACTACTGCAAATCTGACTTTGTGATTTAGAACACAAATGTATTTTGTAAACATTTTGGAAAGGTACAAAGTGTATTGCATAAGAATGAACCTCTGGGCATTTTGATTCCTGTCTTGCTGACAGTGTCCTTTCTTCCTCTGAGAAGCTTGCCTAACTGATCCCTGTGGATAAGATGCATGTAGCAATTATGGGCTTGACCGTATATATAAAAAAACCTTATATATATGTATGCTATATAAAACTCTGTGTGTATTGATACGTGTTTTAACTATGTATTTTATTTACACCTAGAAGTAATAAGAAGTCAGTCAACTAACAGTCTTCAGTATCTCTCTTGTTTAGCTCTGTTCAAAACAGTGAACGTGGAAAAAAGATTGGAAATGTGATGGCTTCTACTAGCCGAAATGTTGTACAAACAGGAAAAGCTGTAGGTAAGAAATTTATCTAAAACCAGATTACTTCTAAGCTGTAGCTTTCTTTGAAGAAGCCTCATGTATCTCAGTTATATGTTGTTTTAATCCAAGTGTACTTTATAACATACCTACAAAACAGAGCAACATTCTGAGGGGTAAAGCTGCTGATTGAGGCCCTGTATGTTGTGTAATAGTGGAAGGAGCAGCAGCTAGACAAAGAAATTAGTGGAAACTGCTTTTCCGGTGTGGGATGGAGGTGAACATGGGGAGAGATGTTCAGGTAAAAACTTTCATGTAATCTGGAAATGCTTAGACCACACCAGCACCTTCTACATTGAGCTGTTCTCCTTTTTATATCACTTTGACTGAAACTATCCAGAGCTGGTTGATATCATCATCTTGTGTCAGTTGTGCCAATTTCCGTGGGTTTTGCAATAGTTTGTAGTTTTCTGGAAAAGCACTCGTCGCACTTGGACAGGGGCAACATCCCATTGTCCTCTTGCAGTGCACGATAATGTGAGTTCACCCATTGAAGAATCTGATGGTTGTTCTGCAGTAGCTGTGCCAGAAACTGTTTAGCTGCTTCTTTTATTCCATTGTAGCCTTTCTACTCTTCTTGCTGTTGTACACTCTGGAAAGGAGCACCTTTCGGACCCAAGTCTAGCAAAGCCTTCCAGGGCAAAAGAGAACATAGGCCATTTCTGCTCAGCTGCTCTGTTCAAATTCTTTGAATATTGTCTGGACTTGGATTTTAAATCCCAAAACTGATTGTGTGGGGCTTGCTTTGTTTTGTTTTTATATTTATTTTTTGTAGTATCTTAGTAATGATAACATTGCACCATTGACCTTCTTTCTTTGGTTTTGTAATGCAGGTCAGTCAGTTGGAGGAGCTTTCACAAGTGCGAAATCAGCTATGTCATCGTGGTTTTCCACTTTTACACAGTCAACCCCAAGCCTCGGGGACTAAATGATGGTTTTGTACAATGCTGCTGAATATTTCAGGTGCAATGCTTTCAATGAGCTGTAAAAAGGCCACTCCAAAACATAGGAGTGGAGATGAACTACCCAGGACCAAAACAAGGTATATGTTGCTTGCAAGCAGACGTGGAATATTATTCGGTTTCACTAGAAGTATAGAAGAACGGTGAGTGTCTCCAGATAATGGGATGGCATTTGCAGTATATTGGTTGTATTTAAAATGACTACTTTTCTTTAAAACTGAGCCTTTATAAAGACATTAGCAAACAGGGCTTGTTGCAAGCCAAATGCGTTTGACTTTAGATTTGTACATTTTCTTGGATGTTGAAAATTATTTATGTAAACTAGTTATATTTTTCAATCCAAATAGCCAAATGTTTGTGGATTCTTCTTAGAAGTAAGCAGAGTATAAATACTGATTCCTCTTTCAGGTTGGATTTGAGAGCATCTCTGCAAAAAGTATACGATGAAAACCCTTAAGGGTTCAAGCCAGGTGGAACTTTCTCTTTTTCACCTGCAAACTAAAATCACCCGGGGGCAGAGTAAGACTGTGGATGACTTAAGGGGTTTTTTCCTTTCTCCTCTCCAGCCGTATACAGTTGTTCGCATTAATCTGTCTCTGGCTCTCTTTGTGTCCCCAAATCTGTGCGACAGTTGCGAAATCAGTATTTTCTTGATGTTATGCAGTAGGCCTTCATAACTTTGCATATGTTTTGGCTGTGTTTTTTTTACCCTGGGATGTGAATGGGATTCCAGTTGGAGAGATCTCTTCAGGAGGAGTATTACAAAACAATTCTCCCAAATTGGGATTGGATCATAAACGGCTTTGTGAGGTCTTGCTGTATTATGTTGTAATTACACCATCAATGTAGTTACATACATAAATGAATACAAAGTACTAAAAATGCTTCAAATTACCGCAGTAGCAAACTCTGAGGTGGTTTGGTTTTTTGCCAGTAAAGTTATGAAGACTCTTCCAAATGAAAATCAGCTGTATTGATTTTCTGTGTCGACTCAGGGAATGTTCTGTTTGGATAACTACTTTTTTCATACAGAATTGAGAGGGTAATCGAAATGGCTCAGTTCGTATCCTTGTGCGAAGAAACATAATAGTTTATATGAAAATACATGGCATAATGCTGTATTTCGTATGTAAAGTGCGTGCAGTGTCTTCTGTATGCAAGCGTATTCCACTTCCTATGTTTCCTGATTCTGAGAGAGATTATTTCCTGTTTCTTGTGATGTGCGTGCCTCTGTATGCATTTTGACATCTCAACGTAACAGCTGTTGACATTTTCTACATTATATTATCAAATGTTCCAACTTGCTGCAGTTGAAAGGCTCTTACTTTATTGCCTCATCCATATCTGTCAGCATTTTGCCATGTTCTTTTCTAGGGCCAAGCCTTCAAGTCACGGTTATTTGTTCTGTTCCTCAAATAGAATACAGAAACTGTACAAGAGATGAACAAGAAGGTTTGAATGTAATTTGTTATAAGAAATTATCGATCTAATTTCTTTAGGTGCATTTGAAAAGCTAATAGAAAAGCCACACTTGTATCACATGCTGTCCAACAACTTAGTTTTCAGTTTTCAAGCTTCCAACAGCAATTTGGAAACACAAGATCTGGTTTACAGCCTTCATTATTTTTTTTCCAGGAGAAACTAGATAGAACGGCTGTGGAAAAACCTGAGACTATGCAGCTCATTTGAGTAGTTTCATTGGAGAAGGGCAAAAAAGGCTCCTAAATATCTTACTAATCTACTGCTTCTGACGTACAAGTAAAATGCACCTGTAGAACTGCAACTATTGCTCCTGGTCTCTGTGTGTATTTGTGTATTTCCTAAAACTTCTGATGCTCTTTTCTGTTTTATTCCACAGCTTTGTAATAAACATTTATATCTTTTTCAAACACTAAATAATATTTGATACACAGGAAGAGCTCTGGTGAAATAAGGCTAGGGCTGCATTTATTCGTGATGACTCTAGAGCTTTCTGATTCAGCATGCAGATAAGAAAATAATCAAAAATAATCACTTGCTTTTGTGAAATGGGTAACATATTATCTGCTGTCTGGGATTTAAGTGGTCAGGCTTCATGTTGTAGTGAAGACTGAATAAAGGTGCCTGAAGGATTTAAGCACCTATAAAACTAACTTAAGGCACACTATAGGTAAATTTAGGCTTAGGAGCTCATGATGCGAGTTCTAGGAGCCAGGCACGTTGGTGGTATTTATATGTACAAGGTATAGAAACAGGACCTTCAAGGATCCCTTTTCAGTGTCGTTGTCTTTGTCACCTCCTCACCCAGGTTTCTTCTGTAGAATTCTCCTATGCCCAAAATTCGTATAGCCAGTTTGTTAGCTCTCTGCATTCCTTTTACTCCCACAGACTCCCTCGCTGGCCCAGGGATATTAGAAAGCTGATTTTTTAAAAAAATTTATTTTTATTTTTGGTAGATTGATCTGAGGAAAAGCAGAAGGAGGTGCTCTCTGCAGTGCTAAGCTGATGCACGGCTGCTTGCTGCTTTGTGCAGGGGCTATGTTATGATACTTCGCAGTATTTCTCTTACGGGCAAGAAGACCAGACAGATCTTTCTCTGCTGTCTTTTTCCTGCTGTCCCAGCTGTCTCTGTTGTGGAGCCAAACATACGACCTGATTAAAAGTATTTTCCTTTCTTTACAAATGATAGAACAAGAAACTTGTATTCATTTTCAATCTTTTTAAGAACTGGCATCCTCCTAGCAAATTTTAAACTCATACAGTGATTAAGACTCATGCAGCGGGTGGAGATGAACTGGTCTTCGTGAGATGTGGTCTTCATTGACGCGTATGCTTGCTCTTCGACATTTGCTTAAACTTACTTTCGGGCTGTAGGAAGGCACGCAGCCACTGAGGTTCATCTAAGTTCATGTAGTCCTGTTCTTAATTTAATGGCTGTAACCTCTTTAGTTAAATCCAATGCAAATGCAAGTTATTTTCCTCCCTTCTGTTTTAAGATTTACAGTGCAAGTAGTATTACTTATTCAGAAAGATTTAGGCAGTCGACTTCCATTTGAAAGACCCTGACATCCATTTCTGCACTGCAAGAAACACTGCATCCTAAACGAATTGGTGGCAGTGCCTCTAATGAGTCAACTGCGAAGCTGTCGTCATGGCTCTGTCATGATGTGTGTTGCAAGGGTATTTCTGGCTGTCAACGTGCAACAGGTAATACAGTAGCACATCTCTCAACTTTCTGGCATCAAAAGCATCAACCTCTGCTTTTTGTATGTGCCAGCACTTGAGGAACTGCCTATGGGGCATAGGATAAAAGATAGGAATCCCCAAAACCCCACAACACTTAAATATCATTGACCTAATATTTAATTTGACTAAAACGTTCAGCATTTTTCATCAATCACTTTCATGTCACAGCCTGAATTCCTGTGCACATCTGACACGTTTCCTCAAATAACCACAATGTAATTATCTTTTTTTTTTTAGATCAGCGTTCTAGTACATTGCACTTGTTTGACCTCGTACGTCTCTTTTAAGCACCTTTGTAATTAAATTTAGTATTTTGCCTAAACAAGCTTCTGAGTTACATAGAAATTATTACTGAGCAGAAAACTAATGTGGCAGTATTTAATTGTAAAACTGAAGGCGTGAATGGTTTTTAAATGTAGAAACTGTTGCTTGATAATTAAACATACAAGTAATGTACTTGATTTTTCTTGTGCTGCTTGAAAAATAAATACATCTGGCCTGTTTAAAGCTCTGTCTGCTCAAAAAGCTGTATTATTTTAAGAAATTAACACCACCTGAAGGCATCTGATTTTGATATTGGGTAGCTGCTTGTAATACACTTGGCAGTGGTTTTGAAATTTGTCTTCCATTTAAGCTGATTGTGGATGCTGCTTTTGCAAATTTAGGACAAGAGGATCCCTTAGGGCGACACTTCATTCCCTGCTGAGTACTTATCATTGTGAATTGATTAAAGTCTTCAGCAGGTCCCAGACCTCTCTTGCATAAGTAAGAACTTGAGATACAAAAGTAAAATTTTGATCTAGATATAGCGTCAAAATAGTACGTAGATCATGTGGATTGTGACATCTGGTCAAAATCAGGATGCTAAATAAATTAATTTGCTGCACATCCAGCTCTCTGCTATAGTAAGCTATTTTAAAACTTTAAAACTTCTGCTGTAACTGTCATGATACCTCGCTGAAAAGGATTTGGTAAATTGCTTTTTTGCAGCAGGGGGAAACCAACTGCCTTGAGTAACATTCTGATGTGAATTAGATGAGGCTTGTCTGGAAAACGGTTGCAGTTCTCTAAAATGCGTTAAACTTTTTCTGAGCAGATGTAAGTAGTTGTGCAAACACACTGCAAGATAAATTTACATCATGTTGTTTATGCGGTGTCATTTTACTTTCTTGCAGGTATTTACTTTTCATTAAAAAGGGCAACATGGAGAGTATTCATTAAAGGCAGAATCGCTATGTTCTTGTATCATGATTAAAGATGTATGACAAATTGCTTTGTGGTGTTTTGAGTCTTTAATACTGTAGGAGAGGAGAGACTGACTTTAAAAAGCAGGCACAGAGCTTTAGTTCTGTAGTGTTTCTGGTCTTGACCCTATTCTTTATCAAACATTAAAAGTAGTGTTTGCATTTGTAAAAATGAAAAAAAAAATAATAGGGAGCTGGATAATTTCTATTAGTTTCAGTTAAACAGAGGATCTTGTTTGGATTACTTCATTCCCCATGAACTGACGTCATGTGTGTGCACAACATGTATACACAGATGGCTGAATCTGGGTTGTGATGGAACGTGGAAGTCCAGCTGTCTTGTTGAGTCCTTCTGTGTAGGTTCAAAATTGCCTAATTATATATTGCCCCTGTTGTAATACTGCATTCCAAAATCAGCTAATATAGACAAGAAGATTCCTTTCTGTGTTACTTCCCTGCCTGGATTTACTGACTAGTACTGATGAAAGTGTAATTGCTATTTGCCTCAATAGTAGCAGAGAAGCATCTACAACATCCTCTTTTCTTGTCTTAATCTAGATCACCAAGAAAGGAGCGGTGTCTTCCAGATCAGGTGAACATAAAGAAAAGAAAGAATGTTTAGACTGAAGGAAAGACAGATATCTAAAGTAAGTCAGGTGTAGATGTCTCTTGTTATCTTAAAAACAATGTGGGGAATAACATCACTTGCATACTATAGGAAACAGATGGAAAATACTGAAGAGGCAAACTCAGCTGGTCTCTTATCTCAGTGAAAGCCAGAACTGGAGACTCTAAAAGTGCTGGCATACCAAAGAGTGGCAAAAAATAATGCTGAGCTTAATGTATCATCTAATACAATGGAATAGCGTGGCCAGCAGGAGTAGGGAAGGGATCATGCCTCTGTACTCGGCACTGGTGAGGCCTCACCTCAAGTACTGCGTTCAGTTCTGGGCCCCTCTGCACAAGAGGGACACTGGAGTGCTGGAGCGCGTCCAGAGGAGAGCTACCCAGCTGGTGAGGGGTCTGGAGACCAAGTCATAGGAGGAGAGGCTGAGGGAACTGTGCAGGTTTAATTTGGAGAAGAGGAGGCTGAGGGGAGACCTCACTGCCCTCTACAACTACCTGGAAGGAGGTTGCAGAGGGCCTCTTTTCCCAAGTGAATAATGACAGGACCAGGGGAAATGGTCTGCAGTTGCAGCAGGGGAGGTTTAGATTAGATATTAGGAAGAATTACTTTACTGGAAGAGTGGTCAGGCACTGGCACAGCCTGCCCAGGGAGGGGGCTGAGTCACCCTCCCTAGAGGTATTTAAGAAACGTATCGACTTGACGCTTAAGAGATTGTAGGGGGTTTTTTTTGTGTGTGTGTCTATGGTTGGACTTGATTATCTCAAAGGTCCCTTCCACGAGTCTAAATCTCATCATCAAGATTTAGCTGGATGTTTAGCACATAATCTGAACAGACTTTAAGGTCTACATTACATCACTACCTTTTCAGTACCTTTTAAAAGGTAAACAGGATAATATAGATGCAACAGATGTGCTTAAGAGTGCATGGATGTACTCAGTACCATTTACTGTTTTAAGAGATGAAGTCACACTGCTTCAGGTGACCAGTCATGCTTTAGCACTTCAGTAATAGTGTACAAACAACACTTAAACCCTTTCTTTGCTGAAACAGAGGTATCTAGTTTCACAAGTTAGAGCTATGTGTTTTCAAAGCAGGAGAGGAGAAAAGCACATGGAGAGATACTTCTAGTACTCATTTCACCTTTGTGCCTGTCCCCCCTTCTCCATTAGTCCTTTCTTCCACATCAGTTTCTGTAACTCAGTACTGACCCAGGCCTTGCTCTCACACAATAGTTCAGGCTGTTTACCAACCTCTTCCATACTGGCATGCGTGTGGAGACGTACAGATTTCATACAGGCTGCCTCCCAGCATCATGAGCAATACCTGCGCTTTCTTCCGTCTGCTAGTACTCCTCCTCCAGGATGTAAGCTCTGTGAGTAACAACTCGGCCTTGCTGAATTGTACTCATGACAAATGTTGCAGGAGGGAGATATTTTAAATAGGTCCAGAGTGGAACTAAACTGAGGCTGAGCATGAAGTGGAAAGAAACTGGTTTTAAGGGCAAGCCTCCTCCAGCGGCTGCCTAAATTAAAGCCCCTTTCGTGTAGGAATCCAGATCCCAAAAGAGAAAACAACGTGAAGGTAGCTGTAAACGGGAAAGAGGAGGAAGCACACCAGCCTGCTCCCCAGACTGAGTGCTCTGCAGGTGTTCCGCAGCTGTACTGCAGCAGGGCAGGCGCTAGTGCATCTTAACAGAAGTACTGAGGAGTAAAAGGAGAAATGTTGTGAAAAGCAGTGCTTTAAATAATTTTTTAAATCATCATTTTAAAATTTTACTAAATTATTTTCCCCC
Source organism: Rhinoptilus africanus (assembly GCA_013400135.1). Taxonomy (NCBI): domain Eukaryota; kingdom Metazoa; phylum Chordata; class Aves; order Charadriiformes; family Glareolidae; genus Rhinoptilus; species Rhinoptilus africanus. The sequence goes on along the minus strand of VXBO01014433.1, from coordinate 128,504 downwards.
AGAAGTAACTATCTACGTGATCCTGTTCTCTGTAAAGCTTGACCCAGTTCATCGCCCTAGATCTGACGATTCCCCTTAGAACAGAAGTTAAACTTGCAATCAGGTATGCATTCAAACAATTGTAAAAACGAGTGGATGCATTAAAAATTAGCAGAGGCCAGACCACATCTTTTTATTCCTTCAGGGTGGGGGGAACTAAAGACTTAAAGCAGCTCTACCAGAAAAGCAGCAACCTTTTTGCAAATAGAGTAAAGCTTGAGGACATACAAGGTTGATTCACTGAAACTTGTACGTAAAGGCACTTCAAAGCCAAGTATGGGTTGAATAGGCTGGTATTAAGCTGAAGCTTTATAGTAAGATAGCAGATTAGAGCTCTGTGAAGGCTTTAATCATATTTGCTCTATTTATGAAATGAGAACGCATTTTTTTTTTCCAGCTGTTCTCTTTGTTCCCACAAAGAGAAGTCTTTCTCTAATTCTACCACTAGTAGCCATTTCCAGGCACATGACAACGTTTTGCCTGCACAGTTTCATTCTCGAATTATTATGCAAGGAAAGAATTTAGACTTGAGAATTGCTTTTGCCAGCTGTGTTTTCCTTTGGGGTTGACTACTGACGGCAGCAACTAGTTGTGTAAGTGAACTACAGTAAGTACGTCTTTAACACAGTCGCTAGATAGTTGTTCACCACGGGACTAAGCTTGTCTTTAAGTACTGTATTATTAATAGTAACTTACTTTTAAATAAGGTACTCTGTCATCTTAGACCGTATAAAATTTAAAAGTGCAGGTAATACCTAGAAACAATATAATATATAGAAATGCAGATAATACCTAGAAACAATATAAAATATATAAAAAATGCAGACTCGCAGGAAGTAATGTAGGCCATCTGGATTTTAAAAGATGTTCCTAAATGCATAAAATCAAGGACAGCTCTCCCAGATTCTGAGAGGCAACTGTGACTTAGAGCCATTGCATTTAAGTTGCCTATTTCTTATTCAAACTTTCTTTTTTTTCTCCTTTGTTAAGAAATTATGCCTAAGATTTTAAAGTTTAAAGTTCTCAGTAACCGAACACAGCCCCTGTGCTCCTTCACTAGTTCTAGATGATCTGCACTTGAAGAACACGGGCTCGTCCTCAAGCCTAATGCAGCCTGGTATCAGTAGGCTGAAGGGAGAACGACCCGCAGAACTGAAGTTGCTGGGATACCATTCCTGGTTTTGCAGGAGGTACGTGATTTCCCAAACAGCATTATAAAGTAGTGTCGCTGGTTTTCTTTCAACATATACTCCCTCAAACAGCCTCACGACCGGACAGCCCAAGCTACGTGAAAGCAATATAAACAGACCTATCAGCGCAGTGCCCTGCGTCACTCCACCCCTCTTATCTAAGCCATTCAGGTGCTCAAAAAAAAAGTTGATGTAATGGTAAATGCAAACATGTTATGTCAGTCGTAAAAAAATTTAGTAGCTTACCTCTTTCTGTTAGAGCCCTTATTATTCTGGATCCCATAAATCCCTAGATGGCACACAATGCCAAAGTACTAAGTTTCAAATCTGAAGTCCCTTTTCCAGTCAAAACCTTTAATAATTGTACAAGACAAAGCTTTGTAAATCCACTTGAGACCTAGCCCCAAAAACATATAGGTGGCACCTTTGTTGAAAGCTGTATTTACTGGAGTAAGAAATGGAATTAAGGAAAAGTCAGTGACAGCCTGGATGATGGAGTAAGTAAATCTGCTCTTGATATTAAACTGAAAATAGGTCTCCCACCTTCTAAGCTTATGGAAAAGATTCCACATTACCTCCTTAACGCCTGCTGTTCATCACTTTCAGTAGAGCAGAATTTGTCCCACGACTGGAGAAGTGGATTGAGGTTCTCTCTGATCCTCAGTTTGACTTGAGGATCTCATTTCCAGCTTTCACTGACCAGCAAGCACAGTCAACTCACGTACTTACTTGTCTCACGGCTTTTCACAGCTGAACTATTTCAAGTTGCCTTCAACAAACTACTTGCTACAAGTGTCATACCCGTATCAGCTTCAACCAGAAAGCACACGCGAGCTCAGTTGTATTCAGTCTTTTTTAATAAATTAATGTCATTCAAAATACAGTGCCAGAACATGATGCAGCTGAACATGCTAGTAAGGTTTGTCATGAAGCACCTGTGTTCATGTTAGGTTGGCGGCGCCCCGCTACTGCTAGTGGTTCCTGGGATTAATGCCAGAGCAGCACTAGTCATCTGCTCTCCTGCACACGGAGCACAGGATATTCCTGAACGGTTTGCTCCCCCCCCCGCCCCCCCCCAAAGTAAAAAACCTGATAGCTAAGGGATATCTATACACAATCACACTACAGTAATGCTTGTTATTAAATTAACAGAAAATAAAGACCTGGTTAATCCACACTAAAACTTTGTTTTACAATGGAAAAATACATCAGCAGCAGGAAGTAATATACATGAGCCAATGTTACTGTAATACAGAATGTGGAGACATTTACTGATTAAAGCTCCACATAGACCCGCACTATGAGGGCTGACAATTCCTATTGCAAGCCCAGCAACTTAAGTCCACACCTGGTAAACTACCAGCTGCTTGGAAGACCTGTATTCTAAATAGACAGGTATAAGTTAGTGAAAATAGAATACATGCACCTAGTAATACAGCTTGACTGAACCTGCAGTCGCTTTGCCCTGCGTGTTACCATACAATGGAAGATCTACCCTTCCTACCGCAGGTAGATCCATGGGATTTGTTTCGTTTTCTTTTAATGGCATTACTATACCAACATGGATATTAGTATTAAGTAAGTGCGGCACAGTCCTTTAATTAGGCCACACTGACAATTACGTAATTAGCGCTTAAGTAGAATATCCAGAAGTAGTTCAAATATAACTGGAAGATACTTTCAAAAGAGTTGTGACATCATCCTAGAAACAGTAACTACTTTTTTTTCTGAAGCTAATTTTCCTGAACTGAGACTTCATAGAGCTAGAAATTAATTCTTTAGACAAGTCAGATGCTTAAGCTCATGATATACATATATGTTTCTCAATTATCAGATAATAGTATTTCAGATTATGGAAGCCTATCTGCTTATTTCACTGATTCATACTGAATGGCGGCAAGGGTTAGGTAGGGCATAAAAATACAACTCATGAAAGACAGGCTTAACATTTCTGTTTCCAGACCTGTTCTTTTACAGCTAATTTATTCCAAGGTAACTGAGCGCAGAATCAGTTGTGCAGTCTCATTTGGGAGCTATACAGGTGGTAGAGTAACCATCTCCCCATCCAGCTCAAATTCATCAGCTCCATCTGGTGAGAAGAGATAGGTTGGAGGTTTCCATGGGGACTCTTCAAGGCAAGATGGATACAGCTTTCCTACAGTGCACCGGAAGTCTTTCCCCAAGTCCCACAGCACACGTTCCGATATGTGCTGTCTTAGAAACCAGCGATCGAGTTCCAGGTCGTATTGATAGGTGGCATACTTTGCTCTCTCATTCATGTGGGTTTCTCGTATAAAGACACATAAAGAATTAGAGATGACAACGGCTCTAACACATGGGTCAGAATACCGCTTGGCAGGGATATTGGCTGCCATTCTCCATTCGTTTTTATTCACGTCATAGATTTCCACAGTTACGGAAGACCCATCTACAGTACTGCTCGGGAGTCTTATACCAGAATTGCTGGCAATATGCAGTCCTCCGATATAGAATATTTTATCGCCAAAAGCAGCAGCTGAAGCAAAACATCTACTTGTTTGTCGCATAGCCATTTCTACCCAAGCGTCTGACCTGGGAAAATAACAGTACATCAAGTTGTGTGCCATTACGTAAATGCAGTTGTGAACTGCTACTGCTGTGCTCCACTGCCACGCGCAAGGCAACGGGCTTACCATGGTCCACTCATCTTTCTCAGTATCATATCTCTCCACAGTTCTCCTGTTGAGTTCTCCACCGACGCTGTCTCCTCCGATTGCATAGATGTATCCTTCACAGCAGACCAGGGATGGCTTTATACGAACAAAGAGCATCGGTGTCTTTGGAAACCAAGTGTTTTGCTGTGCGTCAAACCAGTAAAAGCAATTCACAGTTCTGAAGGCAGCCTGGAGTTTACTGCTTTTACTGTGGTTGGTTTTCGTGTTTTTCAGAGGAACTTGCCCACCTGCTATATAAATGTCATTATCAGGAGTTACAAGCGTCCCGACCTTATGCAAGTCAGCGGGAGGGTTGCAGAGTTTGTAAACTTTTTCTGCCTGGGGGCTGTAACAGACAGAAGAATAAAGACTACCAGGGTTTTCAGCAGCAGCTTCAATGAATATCATCATCTCCTCTTTAGTCATACCAAGTCTGGGTTTGAAAAACTTGGGCATCGATTTGTACAGTCCTTGTACCACCACGGATTTATCATTAGGTGGCAAGCCTTGAAACCAGGCTCTCTGGGTTACTTCTGAAAGTGCATCAATTCGGATTTGGCTAAGAACAGAGGACAAATACTGCGATCGTGATTCTGTGTTGTACTCCAGCCATAACATAGCAGCTTCACGAACTGTCTCCTCCTTTTCCACATTTAAATTGTCGCTGCTTAAAATATCTATCAGTAGATCATGTGATAGTTGCATGAAAGCCTCCTGGTGGTACACAGCTGTGAACTTGTGCTCTACCATTCTTTTAGCACTCTGTTTTAACTCTTCACAGCTAAAGAGATCAGCAAAACTTAACAGACGCACACAATTTTCTGCGTTAATTTTTTTGATTAAGTATTCTCTACACCGTTGTAACACATCATCTACCTGTAATGCAAAGAAGAAACATACCACGTGTTACTGCATACGATCTATTCCTTCGTGTGCCAGCAGCAGTTAAAATTACCTGCATTTAGTGTTGAACACCAGAGTTTAGGCCTGGAATGCTATATATACACAAAAATACAGTAGTGACTTACTCAACTGATTCATACAGATCAAGTACACCACATGACTACCTCTGCTTGACAAACTAATTATCTAAATATTAGAAGTGCACTGTTTTACTTCCACCCTCCACAAGCAAGGAGGGATGGGTACATGAAACATACCTGGCAAGCAACTGCTGCCTATACTGAGCAAACTGAACAAGAGTAATTTGAAATGACTAAAGAGAGAAGACTATTTAACAAGATAAAGGAAAAAAAACGGTTCAAAGATTAGAAGCAGTTATTTCATATTCAAAATAAAACACTCCTACCTGTAAGAAGCAGGCAGTTTCATAAAGCTGTTCTACTGTGCTGTCGCTTATTGCCAAGTTACCCGTGTATGCGTAAGTTATGATTATTTGTAAAGTGGCCGCATCCACATTCCTCAGGTGTACATGGGTCTGTTTACTTTCACTCAGCCCACTCATGAACATGGCTCTGAAGAGAAATACACATATTAAGGCAAGGACCACCAGTAAGGACAGTAATCTTAAAGTCACTTCTCTCCTGTAAGCCTTCGGTGAACAATACAAGTGTTTGGTATTTACCTTAGACTACCATCCACTATTTAAGATAAAGCATTTGTACAGAACATTCAAAAAGTACCATCAGTGCCCTCCGCAGAAATACTTTATATTTATGCAAACTCTTTGGTGTTAATCAGCAGAGAACTCGAGTGATTTTAGAATTTTAATGACAAAATGTAAAACTTTTTCTACATCAGGTGATAAGAGGGAAGAAACATATTCCAGAAAATAATGCTGAAGCAGCAGATTTATCCAATGGACTGAGCTAAGTCATATAAAAAAACATGCTTCTCTGGGAGGAAAAAAGTTAGCTCAGAAAAATGGAGCAAGGATTAAACCTCCATGAAATCTCTCTTATATACCTTTCATAATAATATCAAGTAAACTTCAAGTTTGTAGATAAAAAACACCCACAAATCCATGACAGAAAAAGCTATCAGACTTGGTCTGAAAACAAACAAAAAGCCACACAGTTCCATTACATCTTTCTGAAGAAGTAGAAAAGCAATTTAAAAAAAAAAAGTTATTGTTTCCATAATGCTTTATATATTTATTGCCCATTCTGATTTATAAATTGCCACAGTTACGAACTAACTGAACTCTAGTACTTCAGGTACTTGCCAATTTCCTTAAAGCGAAGGACATTGATTTTAAGATCTTCATATTAATTCAGGTTTGGCATTATGGTTGTATAGAAAATTCAGCTCAAAGCTCTTTATGTTTGAGGGGCTTTTTAGGAAATCAGACATGACAGAAGTTAGAAGGGATGGTGGGTGCACCCTGCAGTCCTGCCTCCAGCTGGAGAGGTGTGGGGGCCATGGAGATACATGCCCTAAGTAAGGTCATTCCAAGAAGGATCTGATAGTAAGACAGTGCACCACCACCTTTTCCTCCTGCCGCATCCCCATCTCCCTGTCTTCTAAGCTCCTTAACTCAGGGCAACTTGCATTTTAGGACGAATCACTGACTGTCCAGGTGCATATCAATTTGCCATGCAGCTTTTAAAAGGCAAGCAAGACAGTACAAGTGCCAGCAGAGACTCCTCTCCATCGAAAGGAAGAGGTAGCTGTCAGAGAATCTGGCTCTAGCGCGTGCTTAAACACTGCTCAGTGGCCCGTGCTGGAGCTGGGCTGCCGCAGCACAGCACTCATACACAAAGATGGAAGGTAAGCTGGCTGCGGTCCTGCACAATGGATGGATCACACTAAAAGATGCTTTTCTGTTCTTCCCCCTCTCCCCGCAGCCTCCTTTGGGGCTATCAATTTTTCATAATAAAGCTAAATTTAGGAAGCTGAGCATCGTTTTGTCAACCAAGTAGAGAAGAAAAACAGATCATGACAAAACCACAAGCTTGATAGTTCTTTTAACCAGTGCCAAAACCTCATTCCATAAATAATAAACAAACACATAGGAATAAGAGATCTGACTGCATATCCTAATGCAGCACACTGTGTGGACTCGTGACAGCTTTCCAACCTTATGATTAGCCACCCACATTAGATCTGGCCACATTTCCAGTGGCTGTTATTTTATACACTGTTGGAACTGTCATCTGCAGCAGGCCAACAGCAATACTCATTATCTAGTGATCACACAATACTCATCGCTAAAAATTGTACCAGACTCATCTAAGATGAAAAAATTAACACAAAACCCAGCAGCTACAAAAACTTATGTGAAAGTCGTAAGTTAATCCTCATATAGTTCCCCACAGTAGAAGTTATTCTCTATAGTCTATACAAGAAAGCAGACAAAATACAGAAAACATTTAGAAGCGTTCCATATAGCGAGCCCATCTCAACAAGAAGACAGAATTTGCAAACCTTCCCTTGATTAAATGGGAAAGAAAAGGTATAATCCCTCCACAACGCATCAAGAAGGTAAAACATGCAGGGATGCCACCAAGACTAATTTCAAGCTTCAAAATTCCTTCCAGACGCACAGAGTAATTATGCTGTGTTGCCAACAAAAAATGATTAATCACTGCAGACAATTCATGGTGTCTCATCTTCTAGGACTTACTATGAAGGTATTTGCAAAAAGTAGTAACGCTCAGCAGATCTTATTAATAAAAATTTTCCAAAAGACAAAAAACAGGACACCTGGGAAGCAGGAGCTACCAAATTAAAAACTGCAACAGCATCTCAGCGTGGGGGAAAAGAACAAAACAAAAACACAACCAAAAAACACTGACACACATAAGAGCTGTTGCATTGTAGCAAGAGTCTAAGGCACAAGAAGAGTTTCTGGCTTCTTTGCTGAGCAGGGAAAACCAAGTGATTCAGAAAACGAAGCCGTGAACTTGCACAGAAACCCCCTGTGTGGCAATCCCTGCTCCTAGCAGAGGCTTCTGCTAAGAAACTACAGCTAATAAACATGACTATGGAACTCCCACAGACGAGTCTCAATAATCCCCTCTTATCCTACCTTGGGAAATCAAAAAAAATATATATTTGAAGATTAAGGATGAAGAAAGTAATTATTCAGACTTGATTAACTCCATAAAGAAAACAAACCATCACAACTGTGATTTCCCCCCTCTTCTTGTAAAAACTACAGTCCCTAGCAAGAGCAAGTCACAAGCTGCTGGAAAACTTATTTTACTCTCTTGGTGTTGTCAAGTAGTAATATTTTGGTTTTTTACTTACTTATGTGATCTTTAAGACTCTCTACAACACATTAATTGTTAATCAAATACAAAATATTACAATCAAAAACAGGTTTCTTAGATTTTCTAGAATTAATAGATCCTGCTTTGAATACTTACCTGAAATACGAACTGCACGTTGCAAGAACCATCTTATGGCAGGGAAATTCAGTGCCCTCAACAATCAACACTATGTCAGTTAGCAACTGCTGTTCATAAAAGAATTTTAACTGCTCCAGCAAGGATACAGCATACTCGGTATTTATCTGCCTCTCGTCCTGGGTAGACATGACTGTATTCCATTAATCTTTCCAGGACCAGAGAGAAAAGTCAAGATTGTTTCGCCAGAGAAAGGTCAGTTGAATGTTTCTGAAGTAAGCAGGGAAGAAACAGCAGGAGGTCTGTAGCCTTCAGAAGCGATACGGATAAAAAAAGGCAGTGTTATCTTGGACTGCTGAATCAACGTTTCAGCTTTTGACCTACTATTAGGTCAGCATGCTTTGACTTGATGTCACAGTCTGTTCAGAGGCTTTCAAGGGTGTCTGCAGAGCTCCTGTTGAGATCTACGATGCAGCAAATGAATGAGCAAAAGCGAAGTCTGAGGTAGATTTCGTGGTAACATCTCGTGATCGGTGGCTGCACTTGAATGACTGAAAGCGGGAAAATAAAATTAATTTACACATTAGAACTTTTTCAAAAACCTTTCATAGTTACCCCTTAAAAGTAACTGTGTAACAAATTTATTTCTAAATTTGTACTAAATTACTTGCACAAAAATCTTTTTGAGAAAAAAATTTGAACAACAAAAGTATCAAAGAGAAACGAAAACCAGAAGAGTTCATACGTTAATTCTCATCAAGACGTAGACTCGTGAATTAAGATACCTTATTTTGTCAACACGGCTTCTAAGGCTGGAGAGTTAAAACAAGGTTCAGGAAGACTTTGTTCCTCTTCCAAGAATTACTCAGTTTTCCCACTGAGTACACCTGTGCATTTCCTTCAATCATTGATAAGACAGAAAACAGCTGCTTTTTCTGCTTCTCTGTTTTCATCTACTTAAAGCTTATCAATACCAGGCCACTAAAAATACAAATGCAGTTTCTTCAACATTCCGTCATTTTCCAATTAAACTCTCAGCACCATCATCAACCCTTTTATTTCTCCTTTAGCATTCTAACAGAGAACAAGCAGAACCAGAGCTAAGGATTAAGAAAACCTAACAGCCTATATTCCAATTGCTTATTTGATTCATCTTCCCTGTGCAGAAGGGCTACACCTATTAACATTTCACATTCCATTTTTTTCCTTCTGAGTCATTTCCATACAGCTGCAGACAAGAGAAAACAAAAACAAGGAGATAATAGGAGCAAAGGGATGCTGGAACAGCAGGGGTCAAACACTTGGAGTGGTTATAAAGCAGTGACCACCGACTACCAAAGTCTGTTTTCTTGTTCGGACATTTCTCCTCCTCTTAAAAATGGAGTCAGGTTTTATCTTGTCTGCCGTGTGAACACAGAAACATAATTAAGAATGGGATAGTTGGGACAGTAAAATCATCATCATCAAGGACACCAGCATACCACATCTATCAAATACTTCCAGACTTATTTAATCTCGCACTGTTCTTTTGCATTCCAAAAATCAAGGAATAACCAGGGACATGTCTGACATCACTATCATTACAGTTCATGATGAACGTGAATGCAGAAGCACCTTACTTGAAATGACACACTTTAAATTCCAGGCAAAAATACGTAATTTAGTTTAAGATGAAGGCTGTAGAAATACCTGCCAGCCATATCAAAGATCTGCTATTTCAACAGTCCTGCCTGTAATACAATTCAAAGACAGCTGTCTTTTAACATTCACTCACTTGAAACAGATATGCTTAATTAATGACACTTTAATTACTACTAATTTAGTGTCGCTGATCTTTTCCAGTGAAGAAATACACAGAAACAAGAATCTCAAACTCTTAGTTTTCATTGGCTGTTTAACTGGAAGCCAGTCAAAATAGTCAAACACAATGTTCACTGTTTGTTCAGGTGAAGGCAGTTAATTAAGAAAAACAGAAAAGGTGTTAATATTTGGGGGAGGAAGAAGGAGAGACTACTATCTGCTATAATAACAGATATTAGGGTAAGTCTTGACTTTAGACTTCCAAGTTTCAGGTGCAGTTAACTGCTGAAGCCACTATCCGTAAGTATATCAAAGATACAGGTAATCTAAAGCAATGACCTTCTGCTTCAAGTCACTGCTTCTTTTCACCAAATTAGCATGCATCCTGTCTCTGCATCACCGACCGCTACCCTGGTTATCTGATAACAGCTTAACATGCAACCCAATCCATTGACAGATTTTGCACTGAACTTTAAATGGCCACAAAAACACGCAGACTTCCTAAGTGTGTTAGGCCCACAGGAATAAATAGCTCGTGGCTCTACCGGTATCCCAGGTCTCTCTACAGCATTGTTTTTCCTGGTTTAGGAGTAGAGTTTCAAGAACAATACAAGCTGGTGGATTAAGCTCTGTTTGGGCAGAGCATCAGTGGTACTAAGCTTTAGCAAAAGCAGTCACTGATATCGTAACTTCCTATTACGATGTAATTGTGAAGAATATAAATCAGGAAAATTTTAGAAACAGGAAAAAAGAGTGAAAAGAATAGGCACCATTTTAGTCATTAGGTAACGGGACCAGTCAAGGATGCTATGGAGAAATTGATACACACCTGCTAGTAAGAATAAAGACATTTTTGGCAGCATGCAGCTGACAGTCAATAACTGAAAAAGCAGACCTGTTCAACAGAAGACAAGTTGAAACTGTGAAATTAATTACTATAAATAGCGGGAACATTTCAGTATGACCCTCCGTAGCAGAAAAGACCGAGGAGATGACAGGAGTCTTGTTGCAGAACATTTATGTGATGCGAACCACCTCTGAACTGTAAATTTACAAAGCTGGAGTCCTTGGTTTACAGCTGATCTAAAACCATCTCATTTCCCTGATGTGCTCCAGTGAGGTGCACGTGGTAGGAACACGCTGCATACACGATTCCACATCCATACTGTGTTTTGCAGCCAGTGATAACCATTCTCTAAAGAGCAACATTTTGTATTTGAAAATGTTTTGTTTGTCATAAAGTCAGGAGTCGCATCCCATTCCCTTCCAATGAAACCACACTAAATACTCCTCAGAAGAACAATAAATACATCAAGAATCCCTCAATTTCTGGTCTAAAATTACCATAATTTCTGTTGTCATTTGTCCAAGAGAAGTGAATCTGTTCAAAACATTAGGGTAAGTGGTGTAGGAACATAATTTCATGCCTGGAAAGCCATCCAAGACCTGCCTCTCTCACACCTCTCTGAAGAGACAATTTTAAAGGAGATACTCTCCTCACTTTAGAGGCTGAAAAACTGAGGCACTGAAATAAGAATCAGCTTGTCCCAAGCCATATGTAAGAGGCTCAGTTCTCCCCAGTCCCACCTAACATCTCTCTCGCTGCACTGTGCTTGGCTGGCACACAGCTAAATTAAATCTAACTGAAAAACTAGGAACTCAAAAAGATGCCTACAGATGCACCACAGTCTCCTCTAGTTCTAATAACTCCACAGCAGTGGACATGTCTGATGTATGGATTAAAAGATCTATGGCTGAAGTCATCTTAATATCCTGAATGGAGATTGACAGAATAAAAATAATCCTTCAATACAAGTTCTATGAATAAGACTTTCCCTTTAAACGATGTGCCTGTAATGACCATTTTGTTCTGAGTAACTTCTTGGAAGCCAGCTACCTAAAACTGGACTGGTAGGTAGCTGCTGGAAGGCCACAGCGGTACCGGATTGGTGATCTCAGTTAACTCCCTATCAAGCTGGAGAGCAACATTAAGTAACAGGTTGATAACAGGGTTTGGTTTTAAGTCATTATTCCTTTTAGCTGAAGTAATTTTTAATGAGGTGGCTTTTAACACTTGTTCATGTACTTGTAAATCTGAATGAGACCACTCCAAGAATTAGTCATCAAATGTTAATGAGTTATGGGACAGGCTATTAATTGCCTTCTTTGAATCTGTTTATCTTCTGAGGTCAGGCAAAGATTGATAAAGAGAGATACATACTGTGTTACACACATGGAAGTGTTAAAACTATCCTTCAATGTGTAACAGAGAATAATGACTATTTCCAATGCAATCAGTAGGGAAAGGATTAAGATATATAGCTATAATAGTCTTCAACTAGACTAATTCAAAACAAAGTCTGCTTTATTTTTTCCAAATTATAAGAAGGACAAAGAGATATATAGGCATGCAACCTTTTTTGTTGTTTTTTAACTTAGATATTTTCATACTAGGAAAAGAAATAAGGTCTTCTGAATATCCCATTAACCAGCCTGCTAGATTAGATGCCTTACTTCCAGTAAAATTCTGGGAAACACTTAAAGATCTGTGAAAGTGTCACAGGTTCCAATCTGTATCTTCAGACATCTAAATATCTCTTGAATTCTAACTTTACTAACTTCATTTCACACTACAATAGACTAGTATGTTTGTAAGAAAAAGAAAAAAACCACAACCACCAAAACGTATTTCCCTGGACATTCAACTTATTTAATCTAGTTTTAACTAATTAAAAAAAAAAAAGCTTTAAATACTACTTTTGTGCACTTTTAATCAAATTCCTATTTCCATCCAAGGGCAGCTTCATACAAATCACAAGTGAAAACACGTCTAAAGAAGTGACTCATTAACTATTTTTAACATAATAAAACGTCAAAATTAAGAACTGAAGTAAGCCAAACTGCACAAGCGTTCATGTCTGTAGAGACAGCAGTCCTCCCAGCTAGCAATGGAAGTACTAAGCTCAGGCACTTTAATACTTAGTTACTATTAAGGATACACCGAGTTACAAATCAACATGTTTCAAAATGATTACACCAACTAATGGCAAGGGAGAATACAAGTCCTGAAAACGATTAAAATCAATTATTTAAATCAACACACTTTGCCAACAGATCTCAAAGATAGCAAAGAAAGAAAGAAGAAAGCAGTTGGAAGCTCTAGATTCTTGAGTAATGTATCAAATTTGCATCCTTGGCAGCAAAAAAGAAATAGGTAATTGATGAAGCAGTTCCAGACTTGGAAGTTTTCCTCTTTTCTAAAGCCATCAAAGGTGTCTTTGATAGCACTGCAGTCCAGAAACCTGAGGACATCAAGGAGATTCTAATAAGGCAACAACATGACATTTCACAAAAACACAGTGACCGATTTATTCCTACAATATTATCATCTTGAAAATTACTATTCACTTGGAAACTACTATTATTTTCCATACATATTATGCTTGGGAGACGAGTTACAACTTTGAGGTAGGTAAGCTTTTTGAAACTATGCAGAAGCTATAGACTAGAAGTGTCAGACTCCCTGCTAACAACACGTTTGGTCACAATGTGCTCCTCATTACCAGTTTCTTTCCTGTTTTTCTGCTCCTAAAGGAAGTCATACACTAAAGGAAATACCTGCTCAGAAAAAAAAATTAGCACACGATAAACCAACAGCTTCACATGGCAACTGGCCGGCTACGCTGAGCATGGGCAGTTTCCATCGCCAAGGGCATTTCTGTTTTGTGGAAAGACTTGACCTGTTTTGGAAAATTAACCTTTCAAAAAAAGTGGGCCATAGATGTCTCCAGTAAGATCCACACATAAATCAAGTACGTAAAGAAAGTGGTGGGGGTTTTTTTTCACTGCACTCTAGTATGTTAATGAAGCTGGTCTGTTTTATTTAACAACCTAAATTCCGGTTCACAAGTATACATCACTCCCTTAAATATTCACTATGAGATATAATGATGTTCAACTATAAATTCAAGCATTTCTACATTAAGAAATTAGATTAGATTAATAATTATTGTAGCTTCACTAACCATAAGTTAGTTCGTGAAAGGTTAGAGTCTTATAATGCATAGCTTATTCATGCATATAAAATTTATTCTCAAAATGCAACAACCACTAAACTAAGGAAGTGACTTTTTAGGATTTGCACCAATTTTAGTCTGTTTCATAATCACATGACCAAAACAAGAAAAGCCTGCCTCAAAAAAAAAACAAAACAAAAAACCACAACAATCACCTGTCCAAAACACAGTCAAAAAAATAGTAAATAAGCAGCAACATCCTTTCTTCTGCCTTGGTCTGTTCCTGCAAGATGCTAGTTACACAGCACTGAGTATAACAGGACCCTTTTACTCCACACACAAAAATAATTAGGAAAGAAGTGTGATACCTATACCCAGATCATGAGATTACATGATTTACACATCCGAGTATACTAAAGATTGAAAACTACCTGTTTCTCCTAGCACATTTATGGAAAATTGAACTAAGTCGATTTGAATGATTTCCTAAATGCCTCGTCTTAAGCAAAATTCATGTAGATACAGCCCTAGGTGAGCTCCCAACAGCACACAGCCTTTCAGGTCTGCTATGATCATAAAATAATGTAGAAAATCAAACTGTGGCTTTGCAAAGAAACCTCTAAAACTGCAGATGCTAACTACAACACAAATCCATTTCTAAATTATATTTTATTTCAAAAGCAGCAGAACCATCCTGTTCATAACAGAAACGATAGTAAATACTAAAGAAATTTTATGCATGTAGACAGCTATACTATGCATATATTTAGACGATAAATGCTCACTAAGAATTGACTCTTCAAATCCACACATAAACACTGAAGCCCACCCCTGGCTGCTGTAGGTGTACACACACAGCTAGACACATCGGCAAGAAAAGGAGGGCAATGACAAGAAACGGCAATGCCGCTACAGTGCTGTTCTCCTAGACGACTTCAGCGTGTCTGCCACTTCCAAGCATCTCTAAAAAAAAACCCAAACCAACACCGAAGTTGCAAACATGCCAAGCTGCTCAGCTGAAGGGGAGCGCTGCGCACTAGCAGCCCGACTGCCCACCCCGTTACAGGCCCCAGTTTACTGTCCCCTCCTGCTTGCGGGGCGCAGCCACACGGTACCAGAGAGGCAACGCGGGTTTTTTCCTGACACCCAGGTGCGNGAAGGGGAGGGGCCGGCCCCGCGCGCGCGCCTCGGCCCTGCCTCCGTTTCCGCTTCCTCGCCCCCTTCCTCGCCCCCGCCAGCCCCCGCNCCCGTCCCGTCCCCTCCTTGCCTTTACTCCTTTCGTGCTTCCCTAAGAAGCGCCCCCGCCAGCCATAAGGAACGGGGGCACTTTCCTGCTCCAGGGTACCGCCCCACTCCGGGGGTCGGGGACGGCCCCACCGGCCGCGATCCCGCCGCGCTTCTCTCTCCTCCCGTCTCTCCCGACCTGCGCCGCGCCGGGAGACAGCCCCGGCAGCCACCTCGCCTTCTCCCTCAGGACGCCTCCGCCAGGGCTTCCCGCCGGTGTCCAACG
>VXBO01014433.1:72900-102264 GCA_013400135.1 Rhinoptilus africanus | reverse complement strand
CGCTATGTATGTAGACAAGAAAACAAGCAAGCTAAATTCTGAACACTTACCTTTTCGTGAATATCATTGTAGCTATGATGAGGTTAGGTTCCTTCCCTTTAAGGGAAATAGGGGAGAAAAAAGAAAAAACGCACCAAAAAGCCCCCAACAAAACCAAGCACCAAACTCCACTATTTTAGNTCCAGGAAACTTGCACAATCCCAAAATACTACTTATATTTGCCCTAGAAATAGTTGGTGTTTCTTGGATGTGTTCAACAATGTAGTTACAAGAGCACATTGAAAATATGCTATGAGTTTGATATGGAAATTTTATCTGTTATACTGGGATATTCTGCAGTCCAACACCATTCCTGCAGAATTTATCCTTGCTGGGAAGTTGAGTACATAGTTCTAATATCAACCATCTGTGTCCTCTCCTGCAATAGGAAAAGGCAATCACTAATGTCTCATCTTTCTCTAGAATCAAATTGACACATATTATTTGGAAGGAGAATGCATACCTTAACCTCTTTTCTTTTTTTATTTTTTCTTTAGGGTGTGGATTGAGAAAGTCCCTCTATAAGAGAAGATAACTGCAAATATTGGGGCAGAAACGGGGGGGAATATCAGTTTGCATAAATCCAAAACTCAGTTGTTATTCTCTTGTATACTTTGTAAGATGCTGTGCACTCTTAAAGGGTAAGAAGTAGCACTGTAAAGACTGAGGATACTATTAA
Organism: Rhinoptilus africanus; assembly: GCA_013400135.1. Classification (NCBI taxonomy): domain Eukaryota; kingdom Metazoa; phylum Chordata; class Aves; order Charadriiformes; family Glareolidae; genus Rhinoptilus; species Rhinoptilus africanus. The sequence continues at coordinate 101,546 of VXBO01014433.1, read as the reverse complement.
AATGGAATTATTTAACACTAAAGTCACCTTTTTACAACTAGCATATCCACTATTTAAATAATAAATCTAACAGAATTGCACTTTGAGACTTCTTGTATTTCATCTATACATGGAAGCAAAAAAGTTTGATAGGTATGTATGTGCATCAATACCGTTACAGCATACCGTTTACCGCTGCCCTGTTCTTAAACTCTGCAGGACTGTGAAGCCTGTCAAGGTCATCTCATCTCATCGTCAGTTTGTCTATATGATGTGGACGTAGGTACAAGATTCTCTCCCAGATGGATTTTTGGCTGGATTTTGTCTTTTCAAGGTTTAAAGGAATACAGCTAAAGCTCTATCAAGCACTGACTCGAAATTTCTAGGCAGTTCCTCAGATATTGCTCTTTTTAAAAGCATGACTGAGGACTAAAACTGAAGCACTGACTTGATGTGATACTTCCCCCTCCTCCCCTTCTTTTTTTTTGTGGAGGCTTTTTGGGTCCTCTGTGGAGACCCTGAGATGGATTTTCAAGAAGAAACGGAAGGTTTTTTACAACAGGGTTGTGCCCTGTTCCCTGACTTCTTACTGATGACTACTTTTACAGTTGATAATGTCCTTGGCAACCCACTACAGAAAAATCTCTTTATAGAACTAAGATGATAACATTAGGTCTCTGAGCTATCTATTGAATAATAGAAATAGATGAGATGGATAGCTCAAAAACATGTGATCTTTTTCATGTCTGTGGAAGCTAGTATCATGCGAGAAGAATAAATATGATACTGCCGTTCTTGGATGATTCCCAAATAAAGTGATAGCGTGAGTGAAAACGGTAAGGAAACTGTTAAAATACCACACAGGGTGTTTTTTTTTTTAATAAAGGGTGGGGGAAATTGTACAGGACAGGAAGACAGGACTTGTCTTCTGCCTTCTCTCCTAATGTTCTTATTCTGTCTGTGCCCTAGAGTAACCTACAGGCATAAAAGTAGCATTTCCTGTGACTGCATTCAAGTTTTGTGCTACCTGTTACTAGTTTGAGCTGTAACTGAGGTTATGCTGTTTTCCATCCGTGAGGAGTACTGAGGGTTTTCCTACCCAACTGACCCTTGATCTTGCTATTTTTAATAGCACTTGCTTGTTAAAGAGCTACTGTAATTATAGGTTTTACTTCAAGCTGCTAGGAATCTGCTTTAACACTATGATGCCAAGTTTTTATTTCTTCTCTATCCTAAGCACTGCAAGAAAATAAGGAATACAAATTCTTATTTGTCTCTTGTGCTGCACAAAACCTATTGCATCAGAACCTCAAAGAATAAAATGAGGGAAGGAATTACTTAAAGTGTGGAGCTTTTTAATACTCTGGAAAATATAGGACTGCTGCTCTTGGATATCTAATACAGGAATGTGCCGCTCTTAGAGAGGGATAGACTTTATTCTGATGGAGAAAATGAGGGATAGAATCTCTTCAACCTGAAGACTGTAAGTGATGACCTAAGAGTAATCCTCAGCTATAACGGAGACTTCTTATGGAAGGATTGACTACTTTTTCCCTGACCTATCATAGCTTTGGGATTGAATACTAAGCCAATTCTGCTGACAGGCTTAATTGTTTGGTTTTTTTGCTGCTTGTCTGAGAGAGGAATATTTGTGACCTTGCAGTGAGATGGCACTCTTGGGGGAAGTTTTTGGGAATGGCTGGTATTTCACAGGTGCTCCCAAGATCACAGTAGTCATCCTTTCACAGGTCTTGAAGTAGTTGGTATGCTTTTTACCCAGACATAAGAAGTAATTGAGGGCCTGGTGATGCTAGCTCCCAAGAATATGTGAGGGAGTAGCAGTAGGAGTGTTTAGACAGCTCTTTGTCTGTAAACAAATGTTATCTTAAACTAATCGCTTAAAATCTTGTAGTGTACCCGTGCTATGGATCCACAGCAATGCTTAAAGTAGCATGCATGAATGTTCTAGCACTCCCAGAAATACTTCTTGGGTAATGTTATATGTGGTGTACTCTACTCTGACGGTACTAGTCCTGTGACCTTAAAACTGAATCTTCTACTTGGCTTTTTCTTCACTCAACAAGCAGTGTGGATGACTTGTGGACTGCATCCTAAATCAACTGGATTACAACTTAATGTTCAGAAAGGTTGTGAAGTACAAACTGCCTTTTAAAAGGCTGCGAGTTGAAGTCCAGGCTCTCTTTATTCAGCCAGGTAACTAGCCACAGTGATATTTGGTATTTGTTACAGATGCACATACGTGTCAACTTTTGTTACTGCTAGATTGCCCAGTGATGAGTAAGTGCAGTGCTGGCCGTATTATGAACTTGTAACCGTAGCAGCAGTACATTGAATTTGAAGTTTTCACATGCTTCCTGCAGCATCTATGGCAGCTGAAGAATCTATTTGCTGCTTGGCACACCAGTAACAAACCTTAGAGGCCCCTGAGACTGCCATACTGGCAGCTTTGTTTGGACAGACTGACTGTCTGTGACTCAGAATTTCTAAATCATTTTTTTGTAGCTAACTAAAACCTCTGTTGCAAAGTGGGTGTGGTGTAATCACTGAAGTGGAGCCGGGGGGTATGTTGGCTTGCCAGGCTTTAATCCTATATTTTAATTTTCAATTTCGTAGCATTTGCTTTCCCTTTTACAATGTCCTGTTTTCTGCCTTATGTTGGAAAAGATTAATTACAAGTCTTTCTATTAAAATAAAGCAATGGAAGACAGGAGCTAATGGCAAAACCCACTCACTGCATGTTAACTGTAGACATAGCAAGGAAAAACAAATGCACTGTTTAAGAGTCCTCAAATTCCCCTGGCTGATGCACTGCCACCGGATAGCTCAGTTAACAAGACTATAAACCCCAAGTAATTTCATGGCCAAAGAAGTAGGACAGATGTCAGCACTTTCACTGAAGTAATCTTTCTGAGAAGAATGGTTCAGAGTATTAAGATAAACAGACCTGGGAGCTGAAGACCTGCTCAGCTGTATTGCCTACGGGGTGTGGTGTGACTGCATTTCACACTCATTTGGATTCATGGGACTATACAATTATGGTATTAGTACTGCTCTGGCTTCAACAGAACTTTCAAAGGGAGATATGCATGTCTACAAAGGCAAGGATTGCTAGGGAAAAAAGGGGGTTCTTTGAACAAAAACATAAATAGTTCAGTAGTTCAGGCTTTCTATCCTGCTTTTGGATTTACTTCTACATAGAATCATTTTCCATGAATATAAATGGATGTTGGTATTTATCTCATTCTGTGTATTTCTAAAAGTCCTAGAGTCTCCTAAATGCCAGCTTTGGCACTGTTTAAAATGCAAAATGATGAAATGAATCACACTTCTTAGCACCCCAGCACTGGCTGTCAGTCAGCACTACTCAACATCTTACTCTATTGAAACTGTTAGATTTAATTTTGAAATTGGCTCAATTTTTACAAATTTCAGTAGAGGACTACTAAAATTTTCATGTATGCAATATGATAGAGATCTATAAAACTGGTAATGATAAGGGGGAAATGAACTGGAATCAGTTGTTGATGTGCTTTCCGTTACAAGAACTAGGGTATGTGAAATGAAACTAGTAGGGAGCAGTGTGAAAGCAAATCAAGTTTCTCCACTAATTATTAATTAATTTCCAGAGTTCCTCGATGCAGGAAATAGCAAAGCTTAAAAAAAGTGACTGAATGTAAAAGAAAAAAATACATCCAAGGCTGTTAAATACTAAAATATAACCTATGATTCTAAGTACCTGTGCTACAAGCAGTAGAGGTAGTGAGACAGCATTTTGAGGAAATAACAGAAATAATGCCCCTGGAATTTGCACTTTTCTGTTGTGTAGGCATCCACTATTGACCATGAGTAGGAAAAGATACTGGGTTAAACAGACCTTTAGTCTAGTACAGAACAGTGATTTGGTATCTCAAAACAAACTTTTACGTTGTATTTCATATAAGTTAGAGAATTGTCTCTTACAGTATTTTTTTTTTTTGATTCTTCAAATAGTAAACCCTGGGGAGGGGCCATTAACAAGAAATGGGATGACAGACTGAGGAAAAACTGAGTTTGTTTTTATTGAGCTAAACTTCAGAGAAACCTTAAATGACAAAAGCTGAAGTAAATGAAAAGATCTTTAGGTTAGCTCTGCTCTACACAAACTTCAGAGAGAATTCTTTTGGAATGTACCAGGTGACTCTCAGCTGTGGCTTCCACCATCTGTCCAACAATCACCGAGGCTACAAACGCAAGGATTTTCTCAGCACCAAATGCGTCAGTACAGAGAATGGAGCTATTATAAATCTCATTTCATTATAAATGAAATGCTATCTCAGCTGTTAAATCTGTCTCTAGTGAAAGAGCCAGGAGCTTTGAATTTGTTGATGATGATGATGCTGATATAGGGAATTATCAGGAGTCACCAGTAAATCCCATCACAGGGAGATTTGCTAAATAATACTGGAGAATAAAACACAACTGCACATTCAAGCTCTGGGAATAGATAAAGAATCTTTTTGTAAAGTATGCCTTGACTACCTCATTTTTCCACAGAACATATTATGAATGACTGGCAAAGACATGGGGGTTGTTTTTACTAAATGACTTTTAGACATGTAGGAGGGAGAAAACACACTTTAATTTATACTTTCCCCTGTCGTCTTTTCCAAAGGTCTCAGAAGGAAAAAAAATAATCTTAAATGCATTTTACATTCCTTGATTTCACTGTTAATGTTCACTCTACTAGTGTTAGAACTTTATCATGTTGTTTGGTTCTTTCAATATAAGCACAGAGAATAAATTTTAAGTCCTTCCTTGTCCTTTCCAAGCAAATCTATTTTTCTTTCTCCTTTTGCAGAATACCAGTATACATTATCTAGGTCCTCAAATCACAGCTTTGTACAACTGTACCTTGAGGTCCCAAAAACAGATGCTTACTCTAATGCAGTTTATAGCGATCTCAATCTTTCTAGTCAAGTCTGCAAGATTATTTAAAAGAAAAGCATGGTCTGTCCAGAAAGTCAATTCAGTACAAAAACTTTCTCTTCTTCCTGCTTTCAAGTTCTTTACTACTGTTCGATGGCTTACATGCATGTAATGGAAAACCATTTTTGAAAGCCTTACACATCTATATTTTTGTGGGATGATTCATAAAATATTACTACATAAAATAATTAGAGTAAACATAAAAAGTAAGTTGGAATTTATTTTCCCAAGCCTTTTTAAAAGGAAAAACAACAACAACCCTCAAATGTATCAAAACAACTGATACTGAAGTGTATGTAGAAATTAATCTTTTTCATTTCTAACATGAAAACACCCTTTTTAAATAACTAAAACCACTACCTCTTTACAGTACAGTTGAACATCTAACATCATTACACTTGGCTCCCACTCCTATGGTTTGGAGAACCCTTCAGGTATTGCAAAACTGCATGTTAATGGTGATGACGTTGAGATTTTGCTACACAAAAAAAAACCCCTAAGTCTTGCTGACACTGCAGTTTTGTCTTAAAGTAAATCCCCTTGATTAACTTTTTTCCCCCCTTCAGCAGTGCTCTTTATTTCCCTAGCGGACAGTACTAGGGTATGTACAATGCACTTCAGCACATGGGCAGTACGCAGAGAAATAAAAAATATAACAGTACAACCTGCTTATTGTAAGCACTGTAGGTGAACTGTCAGTGCTCTGCATGGTGCTAACTGCAGTCCCAATGCAATGAGGCTTTGTATAGAACAAAATGACTTCATGGAGAAAAGACACTTCAACAGACAGTCTGCTAAACTCTGCAGATGTGTTGGCAATACCTTGGTAGTCACTGCTTGCTGTGGATAGTCACGTGTGGCAACACAGAGGCCCAATGTGATCAAGATGGATGACCATAAGCACGCAAGTTTTACAGTAAAAAGATAGGGTTGACTGAATATCGTTTAATGCAGCCCTCTTCCTTCTGGCTGCAGCACTGCAGAGGGGCAGAAGAGGACGGCCAGTGTAGGATGCTGTATGTACCCATCCGTACATTCTGAGTTTAATAAAGCCCTTTCTGGTTGTTTCTTCCTTGTTCTTTGGATCTCTCCTTGCAGTTCACAAGTAGGAGGTCAATCAGCACACAGCAGGTGACTGCCGTCAGTCAGATTCGGACTTCTCATTAGATTTAGATGACTTATGCTTTCTTTTCTTTTTCTTCTTCTTTTCTTTTTTTTTCTTTTCCTTCTTTCTCTTTTTTTTCTTGTGTTTATCTCTACATTCTGAGGAAGTGGAGCTGCTGCTATCTTCATCATCCTCATCACTGTCATCTTCATCTGAGGTAGAGTCCTCCAGGAGCTGCTTCAGTTGCTGTATCCTGAGTTTAAAAAATGTGAATGAGAATCCTTTCTAGCTCTCCTCTACCTCTAATAATTTATTCTAGCTTTAACCTGTTTCCTTCCTAGCTTGAGACATGGAAGCTGCATACAGAGGGCAGGGGAACACTTCTTCTTTTGCTGAATTACAACCCCGTTACAGTTTTCACAGACTGATACAAGCAACCTCTTTTGAGATAAGCAAATGGTTTGTTCTCACAGACTTTCCATCCCACGGGATATGGGCCAATATTTCTGTGTGCAAGACAACGAGGCAACAGCTATCACCAAACCACCAGAAGAAGTTCTGTGCTTAACCATAAGCAGATGAATACTGGGATCATTATATTATGAAATTCACTGCCCTGCTGATACAGAGATGACGTCAGTGAAGCTGATAAAAATACCTCTGCATCTAGAGTCTACTCTGACAGGCACTCTTCCTTTGAACTTTCATGGATTACTGGCAAATGGGGATAAACTATTTGCTTATTTTGCTGTTGTCTTCAGTATCCTCTCCAAGGATTAGCCTTTTTTTTTAATATTTAAATAAATTTTTGAAAAGCAACACACTCACAGCACACAGCTACCTACAGTTTGATCAATTATCTCATTGATGCAGTTCAAGAAAGCATTAAAGAACCCTACTGCTTTATATATTGAATGATGACCTCACACAAGGAGCAACATCAGGTGCGTAGAACTAGCTTTCTGAATCCCCCTCTTCATGTCTACTGAACGTACTTTGATGTACTGAATTTTACAAAACACCTCAGTGAAGTCAGTGAAAGAAAAAAAAATCAAACTGTTTTTTAGGCCTACCAAAACTAAACTCAAGTACCTGAATATTACAGCATAAGTGAATATGACTCCCCTTTAAACTTTGTTTTGGAAAAAAAGCATAGGAGCCAGTAGAATTAAAGAGGTAGGAAGTACTATGGAGTGATTACTGAGAAAGCAGAAATGCATTACTGTCTGACAACCTAAAGTAACTGCCATTACAAAATGTTTTGATTTGGTTAAGGAGAGTTTATATCTAAGTTTCACCTATACCTCTGTTTCGTGTTATCCAAATGAAAACCAAATTGAAAATGCAGCTTACTACAGAAACACACTTACCTCATTTCTTTTTCATGACGTTTATTTTCCCTTATTATATCATACATTGGATCTTCATGTGCCTTTAAAGGGGAAAACAAAAATCCAACGTTGGTAAAGAAAAGTATGTATTACTGATTGCTGTATTTCTTTAAAAGACAAACCAAAGCAACCCAATGCAAGGGGCTTTTTTCAAAAGATGAAATACATTTAGCAAGCTCTAAATTCACAAGTATACTGTCGGGCTTAACATCGTTAACCTCAACTGTCTTTTTTACTTTAGGAAAAGCTTATCTAGTTACATCACCAATTAAGGGGACTCTCTTCAGCTACTGCTACTTCTTTCTTTCTCTGATCACAGTTAACTAAGAGAACCCCAAACATATACTATAGGGATAGCTATAGGAATAAACAGGAATAGAGGAGCAAGGAATGCAGGACAAACAGATAATGTAGTTGGAGTTGTCCTAACATGCTACGCGCTGCCATTATTGGTTCTTAAATCAGTTATTTTTAATTTAAACAGGCACTGCAGCAGAAGATTGTTGTGAAGGAAGATAGCAAACAAGCTTTGCAGATATTTAAGGTGAGTTCATGCCGTGCAAGAATGCAGCAAAAAGATGGGGTGATCGTTTCTGTTGGAAGATTCCACAAACAAGCTCAACAGAGAGGAGGTATCAGATGCTGACGGGGGAGGGGGTGGGAACTAAAATGTTAGTAGCAAATGGAAGATGTTCAGAATGCACCACAAAGGGCCTTGGACATACAGTAAGAGTTTGATGCAGCCTGAGGAAAAGCAAAGAACAGAGGCAATCTGGTCATGGGAGTGGGCTAAAAATACTCTCTGCAGGAGCATTCTGATTGGACAGAATAAGTGCAGATTGCATTTTTTAAGGGCAGAAATGAGGACATAAGAAACAAAGTGATGAGAGCTTGAAATACGGTTTAACAATGCAGAGCAACAGGAAAAGTTAAAGAGGTCACGCAGAAAGAATCTGCAGAGCTGAGACGTAGCCTCGTGTAGCGAGAGATCAGACTTGTAGACAATGACTGGATTACAGACCTAGACAACAGGATTCACGATGTGGTTGTTCACAGTGAGAGCGGAAGGCTTGAAGCAGCTGTAATGTGGGCAGCTCAAGCTTGCCTAAACATATTTTGTTACGTTGACATTTTAATCACAAAAACGGAATATAATGGTTGAAACAGGTTCCTGAAGATTTCCAATTTAAATGTAAAAATTACTAATTTTCCTCTTGAAGAGTAGATTTTCTGCAAAGTAGTCAAACATCCAACCACATCTGTAGCTTTTTCTTTATTAGGAGATTTTCGGCATCTATATTATACTAGAGACAGAGGAAAAGTCCTTAATAAAGCATCGTCTAACAGGCTTCTCTTCACTTGCAAGATTATGCATCATCAATATTAAAAAATACAAGCAATAATACCACAGTATTTGTACTCACTACTCTAAATTGTTCCAACTTCTGATTGCCTTTAATAAAGAATGGGCATTCCTTATCTCCGGTTCTGTGTCCATAACGTTTACACCTCCAACCTTTAAAGAAAAGAAGCAGTAGTGAATTGCATCTCTGAGCCAGATCAGAAGAAGGAGGAAAAAAAAAAAGCATATTTATGGAAAATATTTTCATGTTGTTGAAACAAATAAATAGATATAAATATTATGTTGACAAATGTAATGTCCATAACGCTAATTTTTTTGCATTTTATTACAGCCTTCAAAGTACTGGTTGCTTTTATATCAATATCATGCCAATCTACCTGGACCCTGTCATCTCTCCACCAGACATTCTGCCCTCCCCCCGAGTGATGGGATGGCTATATGAAGGTCCAATGACATCTGGAATATTTTCAGCCTTACACTGCATAACTTTGACTTCTTTTCCCAAAGGCATCCAAAGCCCTTTTGTTGGGGCATGTGCCAGGAATTCTCGTGCACTTTCATTGCCTGGTACATCAGGTATGCAGTCTTCTGGTTTTGTTTCATTCTCCTAGGGAAAAAGGTAAGGACAATAAAATAACTTTTTTTTTTTTAAACTTTCTAAAAATTAATACTCCCAAGTGTGCAGGCCCTGACTTAATATGGAGCCTACTTCGCCTGCAATATTGCTTTTTCTTGTAACACATAAAGGATACAAAATACCTGACCCTTTTAAAAGCATTAAGTAATTTCCTTTTTCCCCTGCCCTTGAATTTTGCAGTCTGAACTTTATTGCCATATTAATTCCATTCCTTGCCATTTATTTTAGTAATTTATTTAAATAAATAAGACAAACAAAAACTTAACAGACAAGCAAAGACTTTTTTCCTTCTCCTGCTAACAAGACATAACAATTAAAAACCACCTTTACAACACAGAGCACTATTTTTTAGGTTAAAAGCACTAGATTATGGCTTAGGTATATGAATTTGACAAAAGCAGCAATCATGATGAATGGAAGGTATTTTTACAAAAACATTTGAGCACAAGCAATGGAGAAGAATCCTGAAAAGATGTCATGCAAATTGAAAATTTGCTTCACCACAAATTATTCCCCTCTATTCGCACTATTAAATACTGCATTAAGTTTGCGTGCTAAGAGGTGATGAAAGAACTGGTATCATCCTATCTGATTCTGGGCATTTCACTCTCGATTCACCAAGTCAAAGAGGTTGACATATAACTGAGGAGCTCTGAATTTTCCCCTGGAAAACTTCTCTCTTTAATTTATATAGGTAACATAGACACTTAAGATAAAGGTCTAAAAGACAGGTTGTGTGAGAATTGCTCACAGTGCACAAAATTTACTGCAATAGATATACCAACCTTAATTAGCCCCGGGGGAGGCTTCTCATAGCTGAAATGCAATAGAAATATTGTTACTCTGCAGTGGAAATATTGTTATTCTGCACAGACAAATAAATTGAGACAATGGTACAGAGTTAAAACCTTCACCTCACATTTTCCTTTAAATTTGACTGTATCAAGAACTATAGCAGGACACAGATACCCAGATGCAAGCAGCCTGAGGTGTCATATCACCACATGCATCTCTTGTGACCATCCTTCAGATTCATATTCTTGGAGCGGGGAAACAACTACTTTCACCGCGCTCCTTTATAGGGATGTGTGGTACATCCAGTTCAGCTTCAGTTAGCACAAATGCACAATTCTCTCCTCTTTTTCTGCAGCACCCCTTCCCAGCATCTCACTGAACCAAATTTCTTTACTTCAGCCCTGCTGGATCACAGACATACTCTGCTGAAAACGCCAAGTCAGATCATTCTTTACATCTAGCTTTGCCAGCCAAACTCGCAGTTTGGCTTATATATTTGCCTATATGTATGTGTCAATAAATTATTATAGAATAATAATTCCACCACCTTCTCTCTGTGTATTAAGCTTAAAGACAGAACCTTACTGACCAAAGTACCATGTTGCCTGCAGCACTTCTCTGGAGTTAATGGTAGATATAAAACCTATTAAAATCCAAACAGCAAGCGCCATAGAGCACAGCAACTGAGGAGTTACAACACAAAAATGCCAAGAAACTATGAAATGGTCTTTGTAACAACAACTTTACGACTGCTCTTTAGCGCATTTCGTAAGTAAAAGATCTGCACTTTCACTTGGAAAAGAAGAAAATCACGTTCTTGTGAAACTGCTGATCTTTTTATTCCATTAAACCCCTTTCAGTAAAGGGCATAAACCTTTCACAGCACCGCGGGCTGCTGACGGAGCCAGCAGGCAGCTCTCAAACCATTTTTTATCCTTACTATTATTTCTTTTTTAATCCACTCTCGTAGACACCGGCCGGGCAACTATGCTGCAACTCCCAGCCTTCTAGGAACCTGGAAAAGACCCATTTTTCCCCAAGGAGCCGCGCTAAGGTGAGGGAGGCGGCTTTGCCCCGGAGCCCCCCGCGGGGAACGCTCCCTCCCACCCACGCAGCGGGCACAGACCCTCTTATCCATTAAAAATGGGACACGTTTTTAAGCCTGGCCCTGGAAAAAAAGGCGCCAGGTGCCGGTGGGGTGGGCTCAGAGCAGAGGCGAAGGGAGGGAGCCCCGGGGGCAGCCTTGTCCCCCCCGTCCCGCTCCTTACAAGGACTCCAGGTGCTGGAGCTTCCGCAGCTGCTGCGCCTCCTGCCTCTTCCGTTTCCTCTCATGCCGGTCCTGGGTCCTGCCGCCGCTCGCCGCCGGCTCCGGCTGGCTCTTGGCCCGCGCCTGGCTGCCCNCCGCCCGCCGCCACGGCCGCCTCATGTCCGTCCCCACCCCGGCGCCCGGGCCCGGGCCTGGGCGGGCGGAGCGGCCCCGCTCAGCTCTCCCGCCGCCGCCTCAGGCGGCCCCGCCGCGCCCTGCGGCCCGACAGGGCTGCCCGGCGCCCTTCCCGGGGATTTAAACCTCGCCTGCGCCGTGGTGCGCTCTCAAGGCACCACTGTTTTTAGGAAAAAGTCACCTCGGTGCCGCAGTCATTTACACACAGGGGCTGAGGGAGGGAATGGGTCAGAGGGAATATCACAGAATGGCAGCGGCTGGAAGGGGCCTCTGGAGATCATCTAGTCCAACCGCCTGCCAGAGCAGGGCCACCTTAGAGCAGGTTGCACAGGAACCCATCCAGGCGGGTTTTGAATGTCTCCAGAGACGGAGACTCCACCACCTCCCTGGGCAGCTTGTGCCAGTGCTCTGCCACCCTCAAGGTAAAGAAGTATTTCTTCATGTTGAGATGGAATTTCGTGTTCCAGTTTGTGCCCGTTGCCCCTTGTCCTGTCACTGGGCGTGACTGAGAAGACCCTGACCCCATCCTCTTGACACCTGCCCTTTAGGTATTGATAATAATTGATGAGATCCCCTCTCAGTCTTCTCTTCTCCAGGCTGAACAGACCCAGGTCTCTCAGCCTTTCCACAAAAGAGAGGGGCTTCATCCCCCTAATCATATTTGTAGCCCTCCGCTGGACTCTCTCCTGTAGTTCCTTGTCTTTCCTGAACTGGGGGGGCCCAGAACTGGACACAGTACTCCAGATGCGGCCTCACCAGGGCAGAGTGGAGGGGGAGGATGACCTCCCTCAACCTGCTATCAATGCTCTTTCTAATGCACCCCAGGATGCCATTGGCCTTCTTGGCCACAGGGACACACTGCTGGCTCATGGTCAACTTGTTGTCCACCAGGACTCCCAGGTCCCTCTCTGCAGAGCGGCTTTGCAGCAGGTCAGCCCCTAACCCGTACCGTTGTATGGGGTTATTCCTCTCTGGGTGCAGGACCCTACCCTTGCCCTTGTTGAACTTCATTAGGTTCCTCTCCGCCCAACTCTCCAGCCTGTCCAGGTCTCTCTGGATGGTGGCACAGCCTTCTGGGGTGTCAGCCACCCCTCCCAGCTTTGTGTCATTGGCAAACGTGCTGAGGGTGCCCTCTGTCCCCTCATCCAGGTCGCTGAGGAATATGTTGAGCAAGACTGTACCCGTATGGTGGTGGGCCAGCCAAGAGGCCGTGGGGCGCAGGCATCCCAGGGTGGAGCAGCAGGCTGAGGGGGTCAACCCCACTCACCCAGGCCTTGGAGACAGTTGAGGATGCAGCTGAGGGGTGTCTGGGAGTGGGGAGAGCGGCCAGGTGACCATCCTGGTGGTCACAGGCCATGCTTGCTGGAGGCTGAAATGCACATAGATGGAGGGAGTGGAAGGTCAGGGCCATCTCTTGCAGCACCCAGGAGGCACAGGTTGAGTTTGGGTTGGTTTTTTTCTCTTTTTTAAATGGATGGGTTGGTGCCTACAGGAAGTACAGGTTAGTTACGGGGCAGGACCTAGCCAGAAGCCCAGGGAGGCCTGGCTAGGGCTGTGCTTCTGTGGCCAGAGTTGCCTGACCCACCAAAGGGCAACTGCCTCCTCTTCAGCGTATGAGCACTCCCGGAGAGCCAAACGTGCCCCCAGGTTTTGCAGTTTCCTACCCCAGCTGTGATCTTTCTGTTGCAGGATGAGGAATGGAAGTTGGTTGAGGCTGGGAAGACAAAGCGTAAATTGCTACGTTAGCCTCACACTGAAGTTCGAGGGCATGTGAGGTTTCTGGGATTGCTTAAAAGCTGAGTGAAACACAAAAAAAATATACCTTAGACATCCAGGAACTGAAGGTGATTTTAACTCATCATCTTAGTGCTTCAAAAGTGTGCGTCAAAGGCAAAGGATGCTGTTTGCTGGTGATTACTATTACAGCACCCTGTGGTTCTAAAGTTTTTTCATCTTAGTGTGATGAAAACAGTCATTAAAAACCTTATAAAAACCAAGGGAAATATCAATCTTAGGCTTTATTTAACAGTATATTATTAATAAACAAACATTACCGTAATATTTTAGGTTCTGGTTGGTAAAACATACTTATTTGTGACAAAAGATCATGTGTCTTGTTTCTCACTTGCATTCTGCTAAGTGCATGCCATTGTAACTTCAGTTTCTGGGAAACTGCATTTGTCCAGTTAATTCTGCGACAGTCTTTTGGGGGGATTCAGTGTTTATTTCAAGGTTTAACAAAATAATCTAGCTTTTGCATGTCCTACCACTAATATATAATATTGATGCAGATTTTTATTTCACACACCAAATTTTGTAGGTTTACTGGCAGTGTGAAGAATGGCACAAAGCAACACTCAGCAGCAAAGCGACATAATCTCGCAGATACTCATCTCAAAAAAAAAACCCCCAGCTTCTGCTCTTCATAAACTAATCTCAACATGTCCATCTGGCTGAGATGTCATGAGATGGCACGTAAGTTATGAGAAAACCTTTTTCATTCATCCCAAGGGTCTGTAGTTCACTTGTGTGTTTTGCTTAGTGGTGGGCCTTTCGGGATTTTTATTAGTAGCCTTTCTCTGGGCCTAATCTGGGAAGAAGAGGCCGAGGAGTTGCTGCCATCTCTTGAAATGGCAGATCACAGCATCTGATCCAAGGTGCAAAACTCACTGAAGTCCTCTTGTCTCAAGACTCAGCAGCAAAATCACTTTATTTGCTAATCTGAGTTAAATACCTGTCTGTCTACGCTTAGGATGAGGCAAATGGAAGGTAATGTGATTTAAGGTAATCCACTATAGAGCAAGCTAAGCAGATGACTTGATGTTTGCTGGCGGCTAAGAGATGTGCTGCTGTGCCACTGCTAGCGTATGGTAACACGTCAAATTGCAATCGGTCCCTTACATGGTCATGTGTCTTCAAGCAACAAGTGAGGAAGGAGAAACATTTTGAGGTGTTACAATTACATTTAAAATGTCTGAAAGAATTTAAGTGAGACACAGTATCATTTTTTCACTCTATTTAGAAAAATGCCAATAGTTACTAAAAGTTAAGTACCAGCTGGGCTCATGCCCGCTAAATAGAGACTTTATTTTGGCAGCAAACTCAAGTGATATAATCGTCTTTTTTAGCCCCCCCTTTCATTCCAGTGTTATTTCGCTATTTTCTAGTGCCTTTTTACTTCGCATTTTCAAACCAACAGAGTAGTCAGACTCTGGAACAGCTTTCCAGCGTGTTAGGACACTGACAGAAAGCCTAATTAATTCTAAGATGGCGAGTTTACAGTTTATGAATGGTATTCTATGGGAGGGATGTGTGCAATAGCAAAAGAGACGGGCGTTCTCCAGAAACCCTATCAGTCTCGCTTTCTTACACCTTTGACTGTGCTAGCTTGGCTGAAGTAAGAAGAGTTCTGCCAGTTTGGAGCAGGTAGGGGCCCGGCTTAGATGACCTCAGATTCAATGACTTCAGCCTTTACAGAATAATTGTCACAAATTCAGGAACTAAGCACACAGTTTCAACGAAAGTGTAAGGTTGCAAGTGGAGGCAGAAGGACAGATCATGGTATATTGTCCTCTTCTTACTGTTAAGTCAATGAGAGCTTGGCTGCGTTCATTGCATCCCAGTGGCTTGTATGTCCAGGCCCTAATTTCTGAGCAGATCAGGGCATTTGTGTAATACTCTTTATCAAAGTAATTTAATGGGGCACAAAGAAGGTAAAACTAGATAGGTGCCTAAATCTGCTCAGACAGTGGTTTAAATGTGTTCTTTCTTTGGTTTGACACAAATATTTTTCTAGTGCATTTCCTCATCTGTCTTAGAAATGAACTTTGTCACTGTATTACCCATTTCAGAAGTACTTAGGTGTGAGGTCAGACTTTTTTACCCCCATTTTTAATAGAAGGATATTATTTAAAGCTGTAGGTAGCTCTCAAGTTTCTTTTTCCTTCTTTGCTGAGAAAACCCCTGGATTTCTGTGACTGTTGCACGCTTACCCAAGGAGATGAATGCTTTCATATCAGTTCTTAGGGAAGATTGAAACAAAATGAATTGTGAAGAAGGAGGGAGTAGAAAAAGTGTAATGGTTATTTTCAGTTCTATTTATTCTGGAGCAAAGATCCTCAGTATCTGTAAATCGTTAAGTCTGTTTTATTTAAAGGGTTTAGATTAGCTGAGGATCTGGTTTCTTGTACTTAGCAAGGTATTTGTTGTGTGAGGGTTTTTTCCTTTATTTGAATGTAGTGCTTTGGACATTTCAAGTAGTTAATTTTTGGGAAATGTTGTCTTACCATGAGACCGGACTGTCATGGTGTTGTAATTCCAGCTGCACAAAAACATCTAAGCAGAAACATTGGAATTGCTGTGGCAACGTGAGGTATCTGAAAGACCTGTAAGTTTCATAATATCCACTATAGCTTTATTTTTGTTATAAACAACTGAATGTTTCAAATACAAGCGATAATACTTGGGCCAAATTAATTTACATCTATGTCATCCCATGGGCATCAGCATGCCTGTGAGAGTGTAACCCTGGCAGAATGCCAGCCAGTCTGTTTTTCTCCATTTTTGGCTGGCTAGAGCGTTGGACCAGGATCTGTTTCTGATTATGTGTCAGATATTACGCACAGGAGAGGAATCCAGAACCCATGTTAGGTTCCATGGGAAGTTAAGCACCTCCTAATGGGATCCATAAGAAGCACCAGGCTGAGAAGAGCACAGTCTAAATCCAGCACAGCCAGCCCACAGCTGCCTGAAGCTAGCCCATAGGAAACATTCAGAATAGAGTGAGTCTAATATCTGGACCACTTCTGACCTCAAGGAAGGCTACGTCAGAACAGCAGTGGCACTTCTAGCCTCTTGGGAATCTCAGCTGTGAAGAGAGGTGCTTCTCTATGAGAAGAAATCCTTTCTCGTAGAGAAATGAAAAGTTTTGTTTAAAGTGGAAGTGCTGGCAGTTTCTTTTGTATACTACCCTAACAGTTAGAAAATGAGAGATTTGGATTTGGTTCCCTCCTTGGTCTAGGTATTCAGTGATGGTGGTTCCTGCGTCATTGGGAAAAAATACCCTAACCGTCAGCCTAATGGCTATGTTGGTAGGGGCTGTTAAACAGGTGCCACCCACCATTTGTGTTGCACTGTTTGGAAGCAGGAGAGAAAAGCATTTGAGATTCATGGGACCAGAAGTGTTTGAACTTGGCTGTGAGTACACTAAGCCCATCGCAACACTGGAAATATTGTACTTCTTTCTGTAAGATATAAAATCAATGCTTTAAGCAGGGGCCAGAGCCCAGTTCTCCCTTGATTAGCACCATTGCTAATGGCAATATCGTGCTCCTACTTCCCGCTGCTCAGATTAATCTCATCTTTACAATAGCACAGCTCAGCAGTGAAAAGTGTTCCTACACACCTGAACCTTTACTGTGGTGTTTACTGCCATGCGTCATCACATAAAGGGAGTGAGGGAGCAAATGTCTGAACAAACATGATAGCCACAGCTGTATTTTTTACAGTCCCAGTCCTGTCAGAGTTCAACACTCTGTAAATGTCTACAGGGGCAAGCCTTTTAGGAAAATTGGGCAGAGGAACATCAAAGTTTTGGATCACAACCAAGCACAGGTGCAAACTAAGCATTAAACTGTTTGTTTCTGTAAAGACTTAGCTTACTACCTAGGGTATTAAAAAATGTGCACTTGCAGGAAAACTTCACGGCTAAGCAAGGAAGTGTCCTTGGAAATTAGGGTTGGACAGCAGTTCAGCAAAGTTATTTGAACTGCAGCTGTAGTTTGAAGTCCCTTCATAAGGCTACATCCCATTTTAAGCGCTCTTTTTATTGGAACTATCCCAAAGATGGAGAAGCTGGTACTTACAAGAGGAAAGATTGCCTGCCTTCATGTAAATTCTCTCCTCCAAGCCTCTGGTAGTTGATTGAATGGATGAACTCCCTCCATCCTTCTGTGGAGATACTGCCGTATTGATCACTTGGAGTTTGTAGTGGTAAAGTCACCCATTCCTTCAGAAGTGTAATGCTTACTGTCTCTTCAAGCCACTACTCAGTGAAAATAATCTTTGATCTTTCTTCATTATTTTAACTCACTTAAGACTTTAGAGACATGAAACTACTCAATAACTTGCATTTTTCACAATTTTTTGCCCTTTGTTTTCTGGTCTCTATAAATAAATACAAATAACTGTATGTAGTCCCAGACATTTTGCACTAAGTGCCATTGGCATTTCAAGAGTGAGACTCTACTTGATGGGCATGTGTTTCTGTAGTACACTATTGATATAGCACTGTATCTCCAGTTATACACTGACATGGTCTCTCTTTTGTTAGTAGAATCACAGAATGACCCCAGAATGATCCCAGAATTACAGGGGTTGGAAGGGACCTCTGGATATCATCTAGGCCAGCGCCCCTGCCAGAGCAGGGTTACCTAGAGCAGGTTGCACAGGAACCTGTCCACGTGGGTTTTGAATGTCTCCAGAGACAGAGACTCCGCAAACTCTCTGGGCAGCCTGTTCCAGTGCTCTGCCACCCTCAAAGGAAAGAAGTTTTTCCTCATGTTTAGATGGAACTTCCTAAGTTCAAGTTTGTGCCCGTTACCTCTTGTCCGTCAATGGGCACTACTGAAAAGAGCCTGGCCCCATCCTCCTGACACCCACCCTCTAAGTATTTATAAGCATGGATGAGATCCCCCCTCAGCCATCTTTTTTCCAGACTGAAAAGACCCAAGTCTCTCAGCCTTTCCTCATAGGAGAGGTGTTCCAGTCCCCTCATCATCTTGGTAGCCCTTTGCTGCACCGTCTCCATCAGTTCCCTGTCCTTCTTGACCCGGGGAGCCCAGAACTGGACACAGTACTCCAGGTGGGGCCTCACCAAGGCAGAGCAGAGGGGGATGATGACCTCCCTCCACCTGCTGGCCACACTCTTCTTGATGCACCCCAGGATGCCATTGGCCTTCTTGGCCACAGGGACACATTGCTGGCTCATGGTCATCCTGTTGTCCACCAGGACTCCCAGGTCTCTTTCCTCAGAGCTGCTCTCCAGCAGGTCAGCCCCCAACCTGTCCTGGTGCAGAGGGTTATTCCTCCCCAGGTGCAGCACCCTACGCTTGCCCTTGTTGAATTTCTAAACTTTTCTCTCCTTAAAGCCCCAAATACGTCATTACGGAGGCAAAGCTTTATGTAGCCTTCAAGGGACTTTGCCTGAGTAAGGACTGAGCACATTTGGAAACAGTGTGTGAGTAGTTGGAGCACTCAGATGCTAACAACACATTATATAACAATGGTAGGGAAGGGAGATTTTGGCTGACAACCCTTGGACACTCTGCCAACTTCTTACAAAACATACTACCCTTTGTGGGATCGCTTGTGCCCAAGCTGAGCGGGCAGGACTTTGGTTTCATAAGAAACAGCCAGATGCAATGAAATCCGTAATTATCTATTTGTCTGTTTTTGACAGATGAGAGGTTGAGTCAGCATTGCTGCAATTTGAACCCCTTATTAGAGGGATGATAATTATTCCAGATTGGATGTTCGTCTTGTATTAAATCTATATATATACTGCTGCTTAACCCCTACTGGTTATAGTCTTACTGTCATCAAAGCTGGCAGGAGTTTTGCTAACGACTTAGTAGGGATCAAGGCTAGATTCTTTGCCTGGTAGCCAGGTTTTTTTTCATAGCTGCAGGAAATTCCTCCTACTGAGTTTTGGCTATAGTCTTAAATCAGTGATCAATTTGCAAGAACTTTTCCCTTGCAAAGGCAGATTCCTTTCCTGAATTTTGCCTCCATAAAATAGTGACTGATAAAACAGTTCCCATTCAAACGATGCCCAGCGTATCAAGTAAAATAGCCAAATTCAGCTTCAGTGCCAGCATCTGCCCTTGGTATGTCTCCTCCAAGTTGCCAACTTTCCAGTGGAACACTGGTTCATTTGCTTAGAAAGGCTCCAGTGTTTATTAACGGGTCACAGATATTAAACTGATGAAAAATACAATCTAAAAAGTTTAAGGCAAAGATTCTTGGTTCTGCTTGCCACTCCTATTAAACAGAAAGATGTCTTTCTCTTGTTAAAATAGCTCATCCGTTAGTTCCCTGCAAAACAGCTGTTCCCACTTAACTGTATTTTTTTTCAAAACTATCCAAAGTTCGCAGGTCTTTAAGCTTAACATACTTCCCATATGTCAAGTTACCAAGAGCTTCTTTCTAGGTAACTGAAAAGAAATGAATGGAAACTCACAGTTCTAGACCTTCTTCTTTCCATGCCCCTCTCAAGAGGGCAATGGAGGAGGACTAACATAGCAGTGGTACAGCAATGAAACCAGGGTTAGTTAAGCAAGTTGACCCAGGAGTGTATCTGATAGGAATGAGAAAGGAATTCGGATATCGGACTGTTGAAACTCATGCCGAGCACATGAAGATCATGTTTTCCAATGGCGGGCTACGAGCCCCTATATTTTTGTTCTATTATGCTAGTTTTTCTATGAATGACATCCAGAATCACTCCTTCATGGTCACTTTTACTATCTATCATTATATAGATACAGAAATGGAAGGATAGATATATCATTATAGATACAGAAAACACATTCTTTCCTGGTCCAATCTGTATCTGGGCAGATTTCTGCATGGCCTATGCTCCTATATGTCGCTTGCGGAGTGTGTAAAAAAAGTCAATTTAGCATCCCCTTATAGGGCATTTTCCTGCCAGCCTTGTGCAGTGCTTTTTGGTCATGCTTGAATAAACTAAGAAGCAAGAGGTGTTCTGCCCAGTTATAAAGTAATTTTAATAATGTACCAGTGATATTGCCAAAACAAGCAGATGTTGGCTACAGGTGGTAAGGCTGTGTTAATAAAACATTTGTTAGATTCTCTGGAAACTGCAGCTTCAAAGCTGTGGGGAAAAAAAAACAGGGCATTTTGCACCTCCCAAAATACAAGATAACAGTGGAGGCCTTGAAAATTCAGGCACAGGGCAATAACAGGGGCCTCAGGACTGTAGATACAAGCCACAAACTGTCAAGCACAGGTCACTAAAGAAAATGAAGCCTTAGAAGTTGAGTCAATTGATTTTGTGGGTTAACAAATAGAACAAAGAACAAGTCTGCAGTATAGGTAAAACTTATAGCAAGTAGTAAACTGAGATACAACATGGAACTGTGGGCCAACAAGGAAAAGATCAAGTTAACAGACTGTTAGCAAACATATAAAAATGCCCTCAACAGACCTAAAGTGAGGAGGAAGAAATTCAGAACATCATTCTCCTCTTGGTAAAGAGGAAGAAGAAATCACAACTATTAGCACTGTAATCATAGTAAAGAATTTGGGATGCTGACAACTTATTATAACCAACCTTTGCTTTTTCTAAAGAAGACAGGTGTTACTGACTTTTGAGCCCAGGTGAAGCGTGAACGCAATGCCAGAGAAAGGTATAGATAATACTAAGTTTGTGTATAGTAGTTTTAATTATATCATTATTGAATGAGATGCAGTAATTGGCTAATTTGGACTATATGTCTTAGCATGATTGTGACTGGAGTCATCATAACTCTTTCATTTGCTAAGACTTTAATTCTTGGCTTTATGTTTATGGACTGTTTCTTTAGCCCAAATAGATTGCGTGGGATGTTTGGTCTGGACCCAAACATCAGAACAGACAGATAAAACTTGACTGCAACAATTGGTGGAGAAGGCAGGCAACGAAGACCGTGACCTGTGCTGCAACAGCCCAGCAAAACAGGAAAGGGATCAGAACGTGCCCAGCACTCAGTATGATCTTACCAGCTCTATGCAAACACCTAATGATGGTTGTGTGATGTGAAAGTATACAGTTTTGTAAGCCTGGGCCTAAACCCATCCTTTAGTACACAGATCAGATGTGTGAAGGAAGTTATTGGAGTATTACCCTGCAGTTGCTCCTCAAATGGCCTCGCCTCTGTTAAAAACAAGTTCAGAAATGCAATTAACATCCATGAATCTGTGTGAATCTGTTTCTAAAACAATGTTGAAATCTCTAGTAGAAGTGAAGTGTTGAGTCGATGTCTAAATACATGACTCTCCTCTCTCAGGATGCAAAATGTAAATAAAAATTCATGCAAGAGTCACTAAATGCTTACTAACTAGTGGAGATCATTGTGGCCATCTTCTTGCACTGGACCCCTGATAAGCAACTGTTTTAGTGCTTACATGTAGTAATAAGAACCATTGAGCGCTGCTCTGTAACACCTATGCACTTTGGGCAGTTCCCAGGGGATTCACAGATTAATATTAATGAAGGAGAGGGAAAAATAACACGGCGGCCTGTTTCCAGTTTGCTCAGGCAGGGGCCGCTGGCAGTGTCACTGCTGGTATGCAGAGAAGTGACTGACCTGACTTGCCTCTTTTCGGATCACCTCTGCAAATAATCCCTTTACCCAAGAGAGGCAAGTGGTGTGCTGGTTTCAAAATGCAGTCTGGTTTTACGTCTGGAAGAACAGATACTCTTACATTTCAGGAAAGTTTGCATAGTTTATTTTGTGCCAAGTTGTTTGCAGAGGAACCGTTTCCTCTTCTCCCCCTGACGCATACAGCTTCCAGAAGGCATTTTATAGGCAAAATGCTATAGGCAGGGGATGGGTGGATGTGGGGGTGGAGGGTAGACTGGAGCTTGGATAAAAGGGTTCTGTCTTTCTGGGCAGGAGTCGTAGTCCACACCTAATTTACAAACCGACTTTATTAAGGCAGCTTTGTTTAAAAGAATGTTGGAACAAAACATTATTATTTTTAATTATAGAGCCCTGACAGTTCTAGCAGACAGAGTACAGATCAGGCATGATAAAACTTAGGTGTGATAAATTAGTTACCCAGTTATGACCATTTGCTTTTCAGACCTTAGTGTCTATGCTGCTTCTTGAGAAGCTTTTTAGTCTTCAAATAAATATGTAATGCTTCTGCCCTCCCTTTTGACTTAGTGGAGGGCTTGCCTACAGGCAAGCTATCAGCAATTTTTGGATTGTATTTATTTTTAATTCATTTAAGAGAACCAACGGGTTCCTTGTTGCAGGAACCCCTCATTTCTGCAGGGTTTGAGCAACACTGTTTTGAGATTGTGCATGCTGCAAATGAAAGTTCAGTGAGACTCACTGTTCTCCAAATTTTGTGTAGCGGAAGGCTGAAGTTTAGCTCACTGGTTTTCTGCTTCTTTTTTTTTTTTTTTTTTTGATGTGCAGTCGCCTAGATCGTTTCCGTTGCAGATGCAACCCCCCACTCATTGGGAATTTAGGTCAATGTGCAGCGGGCTTCCTTACCGCTTGTGCTCGATCCTAGAGAAATCCACAGACTAAAAACCTGTGGCTTAACCACATGTATCCTTTGTTAGGGATATCCGACTCTTCCTGCAGCTTAGTATAAGCACTCCATTGTTTCAAAACCATTCACTGACTTTGTGGGTACCTGCAAGATATTTAGAATATGTTTTAGCTCACGTGAGTTTTAATAATTTGTTATCCAACCCTTTTCTCATTTTGTCTCCAGCTACTTATGTTACATTAGGTATGTCACTTGTGACCAGATTTTTTAAATTTTAGCCCCTCCATAGATGAACTTTTATGAAAATCCAGTAACTGATACTTATGTTGAAATTTCAGTTCTTATGAAAAAGTGAATTTTAACCTCTGTGGTCTCTATTTTAAAGGGTATTTAGGTATGAAAACCTTTTCCTTTTGGTGACATGAAGGTAATGGCATTTTCATATTTAACCACATACATATATATATATATTGCCTAATAAATGTGTGAGTGTTGAATGGAAATTGGTAGCATTTAAATATATAGTTAAGAGAAACGGTAGGAAAAACTGGATGCATAAGGTAGTTTGTTTTCAGTTTTACACTGGTACACCTACACCAAGGCCACTTGCTACAATTATTGATTCACTTTTACTGGTGTACACATTACAGCAGTTGCCTTGCAAACACAAAAGAGGGCATGACCGATGCCTCAAAAGCGTGCGATGTAGGTGTATGCTTTTGGCAGCCATTTACCTTACCAACAGCAGCAGTGTTGGTGGAAGGCAGCAGTCAACTGTCATCTGTCCCTGCATTTGGCCTCATCTCTGCTGGCGGTGGGCTTTTGCAAGTAACAGGTGACAGGACAAGAGGAAACAGCCTCAAGTTGCACCAGGAGAGGTTTAGACTGGATACTAGGAGAAATTTATTCAATGAAAGGCTTGTCAAGTATTGGAACGGGCTGTTCAGGGAAGTGGTTGAGTCATCATCCCTGGAGGTATTTAAAAGATGAGTAGCCATAGTGCTTAGAGATGTGGTTTAATGATGGTTTTTGTCGGAGTTAGGTTGATGGTTGGACTAGATGATCTGACAGGTCCCTTCCAACCTAGGCAAGTCTACGATTCTGTGATTCTATGCTATCTAACCTGTGTCCATCAAAATGAGCCGGATTTGATAAAGCACTTGGATAATAATTTAGCGTGTCACATTTGGAATGACAGGCTGATAAGCACTAATTAAGACAGCTCTCTTGATGTATCTCATCATGCTGTGATGAGATGCTGAGTACCTGGGGGCAAGTAAGACTTTCTCCTGGCACTGTGGGTTCTGGAAGAAGGTACTGGTTGACAGCATTACCTGCTATTTGTTTGACTTTCACTGGAACATCTGTAGCGGGTGGAGTAGAAATAAACTGAAGATGAATTGGAGCAAGTGAAACTTACCTACAGTATCAGCAGCTTAAAGCGTATCCGTTTCTCTCATGCTCTGTGCAATTTTGTGTTTACTGCTAAACCTCTACCAGTAATAAATCAGAATAAAATCTTCATGTTAAATAGCCTGTGGAGTAGCCGATAAAGAGCTCTGTGTCAAAGTATTTCTTATGGCCCACCAAGAAAGAAGCCCAAGTCACCTGGATCACTTTGGTCACCAAAGGCATTTAGGGCCATGCCAGTCCCTCACAAGTCACACTACTGACAGTAAATGACACATAATTAAATTATGTGTAATTGATAGAATTTTTGTTAAAATATTTTGGGTAAAAGAGCTGTTTCAGGTTCCAGGTGCTCTGAATTGATTATGTAGCCACATAAAATAAAATAAAAAAAAATTTGTTCAAAATGCTGTTTACTAAAACCAGTACTTACTGGGAATGTTTTATGGATATAGTTTAGCCATATTTAAGACTTAAACCCAATGTGATACACGGTGCTTCTGTGGTGGTTTGAAAGTATCTGAAGATCTCCACAAATTTTACAGATCTTTAGAAGGAGAAATTGGCGTTGAGTTATAATTGGGGGTTTTATTTTCCTTTCTTGAAATTCAGTGGAGCAGAGAGAGCACTATGGTTCTTTCACATTAGTTGTAACCCAAACCTATTCTCTAAAAAGCTTCTTGGGAGTTTGGAAGAGAGTACATACTGAGGTGAACAGCTGGGAAACTGCAGAAGACAAAAATAATTCAAAGTCCCTTCACACAATCCCCCTGTAGGTTATACAGCCAAACACAGCATTACACTGTGATCTTTCTGAATATTACCTACTGAGTAAAAGCAGAATTAATTTTTTTAAAACTGGATTTTTTATCACTTCAAGCTGTGTTTCCCATTGCTCTCACTTTTGTACTTCTAGTGTCTGAGTTCTCTCTAAATTTGCCTGCCATAATTTCGAAGTATCTTCCAAGCTGCAGCATTTGACGTATTCTTTCTGCAAAAAAAGAGAATTTTTCTTTTTTCTGCATTTTTCTTGCTCTATAATTGATAGGATATTTAGAAATCATTGTAAATCCACTCTATATTTTTCTGTCTTGGTATGCTACCTTTTTAGAAAACCTCATATGAAAACACAATGCATATCTCAGGCATCTGGGGCCTGAATTATCAGGCCTATAATCTTAGCTATATGGTGGGTAATTGAGAACCTTTAGTGGTTAAGTACTGGCAAAGCCCAGTGGGCTACTCAGCAGAATATTTCACAAGTCACAACCTCTCCTGTGTTTATGTGACCGCATGTGTTGCAAACATTTTAATTTGCATTAGGCCCACCATCTCGTGACTGCCAGGCACTTGGCTTCAAGCACATTCCAAGGAGCAGAACAGCATCTCAAGTTACACAGGAGGAGTATCTTGCCTGCCTCAGACTAAGCTGAGGCTTTAATTCCCTTCCCCACGTTACCATAAATTAATCTTTATGTGAAATGACTCATCAGCATGCTCCTCGACTTTCTTCAGTGCTTCTGAGGCATGATTTGTACCAGCAGCCTATGAAGGAATTTTCATATCTGCCTTCTGGGCACTTGAGCTCTTGAGTTTCTCCTCTATTTGACGAGCTCCAATAGTAACGCTGCTGTGATACACAGATAGACAATGAGAACGGGAATTTTACTTCCTCGCCCTTCAAAAGATTTGGGAACAGCATCAAATCCTTGAGATATATTTTAGTTTGATACGGTGTAGCTCCAAAGCTAGGAGAACTGCAGCCCTTTGAACATTACATGAGGTGCATCGCATCCTCCAAAAGGAGATGGAAAGGCACGAATCCCAGCTCCTTAATCCTCATTGCATCATTTCATGTCTGACCTGTGACATTCCTGAAAGCTAGGTTTTCAGAGAGAGAATGGACCTCAGCTGTATTGTGTTTTTAAGTTTGGTCCCTCCAGGACCAGCTTCTTTGGAAGCTTTAGGCATGTCTGGGCTCATCCCTCTGCTCACAATGTGTTAGTCCTTGCTGCATTTCGGGCTGACTGAAGAAAAGGCAATCTGATGGTGATCAGCATCCCCAAAACGCGTCTGGGGAAGCTGGGTTAGTGTTCACACATACCGACATATAAATAAGAATTTGTTTTGTGTGTGTGCTTTGAAAAAACAGCAAAATGTTAAAAATGACATTTCTAAGGAAAATACTAGATGGCTTTTGGATTCCGCTACCTTTGTGCTCCCCGAACAAAACTAGGAGGACAGAAAGCAACTGTGGCTCCCTGGTCACCAGCTACCTTGACCTCTGTGTGTGCTTGTGGTGATGCGGATGGTGCATCAGCCCAGGGCTACCGGAGCAGAGCCCTGAAGCGCACAGGTTTGGTAACACAGAACGGACACACGGCTCTTTCAGGAGTTAATAAAACTGGTAACACTTATAGCAGTCTTTGGGCAATGGTAATTACATCAGAAGTGGAAAACTGTTCTTGACAGAGGTGATGAGTAATGAGGACAAAACTGCATAAATAGTAGAGAGTCCAAGGAATTGTTTTGAAAACACAGAACTTCTTAAATAAATGTGCATAAGTAAAGACTCTGTCACTGCCTGGCAAAAGAGAAGTGCCAAACGCAGGGTAAGCTTTATCTTTTTGTTGGTTGTATCAACATACTCCAACGGTGAACTATGAGTTCTCCTTAAGAAAATAAAGCTTGTCCATACAAACCAACATAAAAATAAGCTGTTTAAATCTAGGCAACTGCCAGACAATTTACATGGCCTGTTTAAAGGATCCTTCGCAGGACTGATCTGGAACATACAGCGTGACTCTTGTTGGAAGGAGGCTGTGATTTGTAAGCACAAATCTGGTTATCTTTAAGTAGCTGCCTGAGTTTCTAACTTTTTTCGCTGGTTAGGTCACCCAGCAGTGGCCATTTCCTAGCAATACGTCAATATTATACAAGAGCGTTTTTGAAAGCACTTTAAAAACATTTGATTTGGCTGCATCCCTCCTGTTGCTGGGGCGATACAGCTGGGTGGCGGATGCACAAAGAGTGGGGAGCTGGGCCCGTGAGCTGTCGTCTCCCCAGCAGCAATGCTTAGGCATTTATCCCCACACCAGCTGCCCTGGTTTCAGGTGGTTTCTTTTCACAAGTAGTCCACCCAAACGTGAATTGTGCTTCTTTAATAATTTATCAATAACAAAATCTTATTATCAGTGTTTCTTAAATAAATTTTGTTCCTAGGTGTGCCGGCATTTCCAACCAGTTCCCCCACACGTGCTGCTATGAAACTCACTGCTTTTCAAAAAACACTGTGTTATTTAACTTAATCTTGCTCGGGGTCTGATGCTTCACATGCAGATACTTGGCTTTTCCATGCTTCTTCACCGAAACCAGTTAGAAGAAGGGAGAAGAAATGTAAGTTCCTTGCCAGGGCGTGCAGGATCAAAGGGAGAGGACAAGGGGATAGTTGGCTGACTGGGACGCTGGGATGGTGATTCCTCTTGGATGCTGGTGTCTTACTAGGGTGCTTGTCAGGCCATTTTTTTCTGTGACATTTGCAAATTTTCCCTGAGAAGGTGTTGCAAAATACCTGTGAGAGCACTGGTGTGTGTAAAACAGTAGATGCTGCCCCAAACTTGTGTCTTTGGAGTTTCGACCTAAAATGGAATATGGAAAGCGGCCTCAAGTTGTGCCAGGGGAGGTTTAGGTTGGATATTAGGAAAAATTTCTTCACTGGGAAGAGGCTGCCCAGGGAAGTGGTTGAGCCACCATCCCTGGAGGTATGAAAAAGGTACATAGACATGGCACTTAGGGACATGGTTTAGCAGTGGTTTTGGCTGTGTTAGGTTAACAGTTGTACTTGATCTTAAAGGTCTTTTCCAACCTAAATGATTCTACGAATTTCTACTGAAAAAGGCTGTGCACCAAACCAGTAACAGCGCAACCGTCCCTGAAGGTGTTTAAAAGATGGGTAGACGTGGCGCTGAGGGACGGACGTGGTTTAGTGGTGGTTTTGGCAGCGCTGGGTTAACGGTTGGACTTGATGGTCTTAAATGTCCCTTCCGACCTGGACGGCTCTGTGATTCTATGATTTGCCGTGGGATTTTAAACCCATAAACGCTCCAAGCCGCGCAGGGAGTGGATGCGCAGGCACCGCAACACGCCGCCCCGAGCCAGCGCTCTGTGATTACTCGTCCTCATTAATCCCGGGCTACCCACCACCCCTCCGGAGAGCCAAGGGCGATCTACAGGGGGGGTGGTGGCGGCGGTGA
>VXBO01014433.1:52254-72828 GCA_013400135.1 Rhinoptilus africanus | reverse complement strand
CACTCCCGGGGCTTGGGGTGCAGCCCCCACCCCGGGGTGCTTGATCTCAGGTTCTCTCGACCCCCTCGGTTCGCCTGGGGGTTTTCTTTTGGGTAGAGGAGGGGAACAAGCGGTGCTGACCCCCGCCAGGGTGTTTTTGGGGGTGTTGGGAGATGGTGGCGCTGGGGCGGAGGTGGCAGTTGAGGTTGGGTTCAGGTCCTGCTGCTCCTCCTCACCGCGACCTGCCCACGAGCCCTTCTGGGGTGACTGGTCATGAGCTTGGCGGTAACTGGTCAATGCCACGAGCAGGGACACGGGCCACCGTGGGAAGGCGTCTTTGAGAGGTGCCAAGGCAGAGGGCTGGGGTGTGACTGCTGGGGACTGGGGGCGAGACCTCTGCGGTGGTTGGGTCCAGGTCGCAGTAGATTGCGTGCCCTGGTGGATCCCCACCACTTCTTTCCAGCTGCTTTTCTGAGGCGCTGACTGGGAGCTGTCTGCTCCAAGAGAGAAGACCGTCAGGATGCTTGGTTTGCCTGGTAAACAGGAGCGTGCGTGGTTTCACAGCCTCTCCCAGTATTTAGCGATTTCCTGCCCGTTTCTTTCTGTATGTTTCCTCTGTCTTCTCCAGGCTTAAACCTACTCGAATGCGAACGTTTCTGAGTCATTATCTTTGCCAGAAATGCAATAATTGTCAGGCTGTGCTTACATAGAAATTTTTGGATAAGTTACCCTTGAATAAATGTGACCTATGTACAGTGAAGCGCCTGGCCGCTTTCCTGCTGTTATTTTGGGATCAGGAAGCCTAAATAGTGGGATCAGGAGATTGTGAAGGATGCCCATGCTGCTGACAGCTTATTTGTTCTCTCATGCTTCGTTCATTGCCACTGAGCAAAGTATTACTCCAGAAGAAAAAACAAAACGTATTTTCAGTAATCCTGGTAATCTTCCTTGTGCTTCAAGGAAAATCTATAGCCCCAGGGACACAGCTGTCTTTCAGAGTGAGCTCAGCTCTTCCTCTGGAGCTGACTGTACTTCATTGTGCCAGTCGTGCCACTTCACCAGCACTTCTCTGCACAAAGGCCAGGATGAGGTAGCTGGCGGTTCTACTGGCGTTGGTGCAGTTTCGGTGAAAAAAAAAGAAAACCAACAAGGACAATGAATTCATTGGCAACTGACAGTCTTGGAAAATAAGTCTTAAGCTGCAGAAGTGAAGACAGGCAAAGGCAGCACCCTCGCCGCTCATTTTACAAGTATGCGACAGTTGGAAGAGCAGCCATGTGTTCAGAAATGTGTTTCTGATTTCTGTGGATACATACTAGGGCTTGCGCAGACGTGGAGTCGTAGCAGCAAATTTCTGCACCGAGGCAGGGCACCTGGAGGGGCTCCTCAGGTGCTGGCTCTCATTTAATTCCAAGTTCCTTGTCATTTGTCTCTGAATTATTTGGGGCAGGAGCAAGCTGTGCAGAACTGGGCAGCGTTTATGACTCTGGGTTCTCTAGATATTAGTAAATAAATAATAAAGATCATAGTCTAATCGAACTTGAGGACTTGTGTGGCCGTCTTAATTTCAAAAGGGTGTAAAAAGTCAGGTTTGTTCATCTTGAGGTTTTTTCCGTAGATGGCAGCTCCTATTGACAAATATTCATTAACAGTGGTCTTTTTTTTTTAAAGATTGATGTTGGTGGTCTATCATGTTAAGATAATGGAAAATTAGGAGGCTTTTAAGTCAGTCGGTTAATTGAAGAAATATTTTGGAGTATTCATTGTAAAATCTGTGGTGTTCACTGCATGTAAGTTAAAGATAATAAATTTGTATTTAAATTTGCTTGTTAGAATGCCCATTTTCTAACCTGTCAAGAGCTGCTACCTGGTTTAGTTTTTTTAAGGAAGTGCTTAGCAGCATCAGTTTAATTAAACACTACTGTGAAATCCATAGAGAAAATAATGCAGACGTTGAACTAAGGGCAGTTTTACTTTGTTTCTTCTTCAGCTGCTGAAAATGTTCTTGAGGTTTAAAATGATTTTTCTGTATTTCCAAGTAGAAGGTAGTAATACAGCGCTTCTTGTTAACAGGCTGTTGAGGGTCTTAGTAATCATGACTGTGTCACAGAAATTAACTAATATGCCTGTTCATTCCTTTCTTTTTTTCCCCACCAGTATTTGCATTTTTATTTCCATGGCCATAAAATGATTTGCATTTTTAAGTCTGAATTTAATGACCTAGTCATCTGCTGTAAATTTGGTAAATTCCTTTAGTAGAAACTAGTTTTGCTTCGTTTTGAGGAATCTGCAGTCAGTCCTGCAAAGCTGCATGATCTGTTCCCTCCTTTGTTCAGTTCACTGCTTAGCATCAATGTTTTCTTAATTGTAAATTTATTTTTGGCGAAAAAAAAACCCAAACTGTTTTAAGTTTCTTAGAACCTATTATGTTCTTAGTCTTAACATCTTAATTACAGTTTTGTGTGTGTGATAGAATTTGTCGGGGACTAATTGAAATATTTTCCATCCTTGCCTGGGAGTAGGAATATTTGTGCAACTGAAAGTGAACGCTTTGTATAGAGGGTTGTCTATTTTAAGGGAAATGTTTGCCAGAAAAAAAAAAAAATATGAAGAAATCGCTCAGTAAAATATTTGAGGGATTCAAGGCTCTGGGACTGTTAGGAGGCTCAGTACGTTGTGGAAATGATGTGTATAGTCTTTGAAGGAAAGTTTGACATCATTTCCCTAGCGATATCTAGCTACTGGCTGCTTTCCAGA
This sequence comes from Rhinoptilus africanus, assembly GCA_013400135.1. Taxonomy (NCBI): domain Eukaryota; kingdom Metazoa; phylum Chordata; class Aves; order Charadriiformes; family Glareolidae; genus Rhinoptilus; species Rhinoptilus africanus. Next base: position 70,092 of record VXBO01014433.1, on the reverse strand, counting down.
ATATTTTAGCAAACAAAGAAGCACAAGCTTCTTTTTTTTTTTTTTTAATAATTATTTTTTCCAGTGCTGCCTTTTATCTGGGACAAAAAAAAATCCTTTAAATTATAAAAGGAATTTGAGAAAATGGAAGCAGTAAAAGCTTAAAAATAGGAACGAAGCTTTTGAAATGCTTCCTGCCCTATGTTTATACATTGCTTAAAAGAAAAATTAAATAGCAATATTTCAGGCACAGCAAAGTTATGGTCATTGTGTGGATTTAAGGTGGTCAGACTAACCATGTAAGCTAATGTTAGTGTTCTGCTGTGGTAACACTGCTGCTCTCCATGTACTCTAGAAAGTTTTATTATCATTTATGCATCATTTCTTTTACCTTTCACATGTTCGTGTATGATGATGGTGGAAGATCATTTACTTAGCTGTCTTGATTCTTGATCTGGCACACTTGCTGTTTAAAGCACATCTCTATTTTTTTGCTGTTTAAGTCTGAATGAAATGAGAGCTGAAAATGTGAAGAAGAAAATAAGTAACCAGCTGGAGGAAATAAATAACCGATTGCCAAATCTCCCAGCTATTACTTGAAAAGGCATCTTTTTCCCTTTCCTCTTCTCCAAAAGAGAATCCCCAGCCATGATGTCTCACGTCATAAAGCTTATCGATCTTGCATGTGGTGTTACTCACCAAAATCAATATGCTGAAATCCTACAGGGGGAGCAGCCATCCTTTTGTGTCTTGTAATAATAGTGTTTACTTCTTCTTTCTCGTCCCTCATTTTACAGTGCTGCTTATAGTATGTGAATTAGCCATTTGTAGTTAGGGGTTTTGGGAGCCTGCAGCGTACATCGCACGCTGATAGAATTCATTTCAAATGGACGGTGAGCAGAGAACAGAGGGAGAGCTGGGTCGAAGACTCAGGAACATTTAGGTTTTTCCCTTCTCTTAGCAGCTGTCTTGCAATAAAGTTCTGCTAAAAGGGCAAGGGGGAGGCAAGCCACGGTTAAACTCTCAAAAAAATATAGTGCAATGGTCAGTAAGTGAATCGCTAACATTTTTGCCTGCTTTTCCCTCTTTAGCTATGACAGGGGATCCACATTCAACGTGTTTGTGGGAAAAGGTCAACTTATTGCTGGGATGGACAAAGCTCTGGTCGGCATGTGCGTAAATGAGCGGCGGTTCGTGAAAATTCCCCCCAAGCTTGCCTACGGAAGCGAAGGCGTCTGTAAGTACAGCACCGGGCCAGGGTAGAGCTGGTTGTGCGAGTGGTTTGGCAGAGCAGGTAGAACATGGAATCGCAGAAGAGAAGGGTAGAAATCTGCAAGTAGTGAATTTCAGGGAGGTTCTCCCCCTGCTCAGGGGTGTTTGTGAAGCCTGTGGCCGAGCTGATCACTCCAGGCTCCCTCTGCACATGGAAGGAAGAGCTGTTGACTGTGGTGGACCTTCAGCTAACGAGCCTTGCTACTACAGCTAACTATTTATTTATGCCTGCATCGCTCTTAAGTAGTTATTGTGTTTTGGCATTGCAGTGCTGCACAAGGCCTTGTCAGTGCCAAAAGCAGCTTTGCTCTGCAGACTCAGAGGCAACAAATGCTAAATCAAGAGCAGTTTGCCTGATGGACGTATTTGATAACAGCTTATGTTGCCAGATTTCCCCCCACTTTTGTAGCTGCAGCAGTGATAAGGACAGGGGGATGTAAGCACAAAAAGGAGTAAGTTGTACACCGTGGATTTCATTCAGAGAATGCATAGATTGGTTCCCTTTTCTCTGATGTCCTCTAGAAAAAGGGAAATAAAACTGGTTGTGTTGGTTTGGTTTTGCAGCTGGTGTGATACCCCCCAATGCTGTGCTCCATTTCGATGTGCTGCTCATCGATCTCTGGAACTCGGAGGACGAAGTGCAGGTTCAGACTTACTTCAAGCCTGAGAAGTGTCCTCGGACAGTGCAGGTGTCTGACTTTGTACGATACCATTACAATGGAACCTTCCTGGATGGGACCCTGTTTGATTCAAGGTATGCAGCTGGCTTGTGTGGCTTTGTGTCTTTTAATAGATATCTGATGGCATTTTAAGCCATCACTTCCTCCCCGTTCACAGGTATACTGATTAGTGCTAATTGCCCAGAAAGACATTAAATGAAAGCTAGCGTCATGAAAGTGTCAGTAATTTATTCAGGGCTTATGGGACAACAGTACTGACTCGAACCAATAAAACAGTACATCATTTCTGGGGGGGCATTTTTAAAATTTCATTCCCTGTATCTATATTACTATTTCTTGCATTCAGGTAATAGTTTTTATAACCGCTGCAGCACAGCTATTCAAGTTAGATACAAGCTTTATAACCTAAGCAGAGTTCGTGATGAAATTGGGCTACTAACACTTCTATACTGAGATTTTAAGTTTACAGCATATCTGTTACTTCATTAAAGGTTGGTGGAAAATCGTGCCTTAATAACAGCTGCCAATTATCTTTGTGACCCACTTTTCAAAACCTCTGTTAGGTTCCTAAAATTGCTCATCAGTCTGGAAAACAGTACCCAGCCAGACCTTGGTAAATCAAGGAGCAATATTTTTGGAGCAGCAAGCTGTGAATTACATTGTGCATAGTGTTTGGCTTTTGAAGATTCGTATTGTTATGTCCTGTGGCTGTCTGACATTTGATTGTGGTTTGGTTTTTTTTTCTTTTTTTTTTAATTTTTAGCCATAATCGGATGCGAACCTATGATACCTATGTAGGAATTGGATGGCTGATTCCTGGTATGGACCAGGGTCTCTTGGGAATGTGTGTAGGAGAGAAGCGGATTATCACAATACCACCTTTCCTGGCATATGGAGAAGAAGGAGATGGTAAAAGTTTATTGTTTTTTAAATCCAAGTCATCCATATTATAAAACAAGCTTGTACTTTGTGTATTTTAAGTTCATGGGCAGTGTTGTTAGTCATTTCAGACAGACAGAACAAAGTGCTGGAAAGATGTGTTATGTATAAAATGTGTTATGTACAGGATTTGGATAAGATTTTTTTTTTTAATTTATCCAGTAGGTTGCTTACCAGACACATTGTTGATACAATTGTAGTCTTTATGTACTGAAATTTTATTTCATTCAGAGGATGTAATCTGTGATTAATATCTAGTGGCTCCAAAAACTTGAAATCAGATGACTACATAATTCTTTCAGTGACTGCCACAGAGAGCAGAAAACTTGAAAGAAGAAAAATGTATTTTTAGTATGATTTTTGTTCTTTTTTTTGGTAACCAATGCCCTAGTAATAGCTACAAGAAGGATTAATTGCCATATGAGTCTGTATGCAGCCTGCAGGTCATACATAGAGGTCTCCATGCTTAATGAGGAGGCAGTTAGGTATAGTTTAGGTCGCTTTGTTAAATTCTTTTTCTGCTCTAATGTTTAAGAATGTGTCTTTGGTATACAAGGTTTGCTATCCCTTCTATGACTTCATCACTGTTAATTGTGATAGCCATCTCAATGGATAACAAAACTTGGTGGAGTTATGTTTTAAAATTTTGCCAAGATCTTGAGCTCAATGGTTCTCAGTCAAAGCAACCCACACTATAATCTGTGTATTGATGGAACGGTACTTTTTCACTGAGATACTCAATTTACCCTTCTTCAACTTCCATCATGTGGTCTCCTGTTTCGATATTAACAGGATGGGAAGAGTGGATGTACCAGATTTGTATTCTGATGGTTATTTTCTGGACTTTTATGAAGCGTTTTGGAAATACTGGTAGACTAAACCAATATGACTAAGATGGATGTTGCTGAACAGGCTGTTGGTTTTGGTGAGGCAGTGCCATCACAATAGGAACAGAATGAAATAACTGAGTTGGGGAATTAAGTGACAAACCCACGCATGAAACAAAAAAGAACTGACTAGTATCAGATTATGGTAATTTATTTTAGGAGGGGAAGTGTCTGATATTTGGCATTAGGTTACTTTTCTTCAACAAACATGTTAAAGCTCCTTCTAGAACACTTCGTCACTCTGAATGGTTTTCTGCTCTTAACGCTTTTGTAGGTAAGGAGATCCCTGGCCAAGCTTCTCTCGTCTTTGATGTGGTTTTGCTAGATCTCCATAACCCCAAAGATGGTATTACTATAGAGAACCAGCATGTGCCTGAATCTTGCGAGCGGAGAAGCCAGACAGGAGACTTTCTTCGATACCATTATAATGGCACACTTCTGGATGGCACGTTGTTTGATTCCAGGTAACTGCACCATTCAGCCCTACAGATCCCATTTCCACTTAGGCTCATCTGCTGTGTCCATAATATGCCCAAATACAATTCTGTGCTTTTCCTTCATTTTTAAAATTTGTGAGTGGAGTTGGAGTCTTCTCTTCTTAAAAAACCTCGTAGAAACCTTTTCAGTATGGGAGGGAAGACAAAGACCTATTTTATATTGTGACAGTAGCACAGACGCCATCTAGGGGTGATGATCCACCTGGTACAGCTATGTGTGCTTTAGACACGTATGTCTGAACACTCTTTGCCTCATACTGTTTATCTGCAAAACAGGTAATACTCCTGAAGAGAGAGAAAATAAATATGATTCCCATTTAATGTCCTGAGAATTGTGAGTTGGTGAGCTAGTGGCTAGGTTGAGGTTAATCTCAGGATAGCCTTTCCCTTTGTACTTGAAAGCTGCATTTTGAAGGCTAATGTCTTTCAAGACTGAAGTCAGCAACGAGGTTTCTGTGGTAAAGGAAGAGGGATTGCTATCACTTCAGATTCGAAGTTCTCTGGGCACATGAACCTCATGTACAGAATTATATGATGAATAATACCCTTGTAGCTTTGTGTCACTTTTGTTTGCTCTTTTATCAAGCAATACTTTACTTCTTCGCTCCAGCTTTCATAACAGGTGGCACAAGGAGCTAAAAAGAGTTGAAAATGAGGCACTGTGAAATGTTTTACAAACTAAATTGATGAAAATGTTTTTCCTGCTTCTACAACTGCTGCAAGCTGAAGATCAGGATCAGTTTGCAAGCATTAGCTGGGTAGTATGCCGTGTGTGCTTCTTCCCATTAGGAGGAGTCAGGGAATTTTATCTCATGTTATTGAATTGGGGTGGGGTAAGGTTCGGAATCGACCTTGACCTTCCCATTCACCTTGGTGGAAGGATAGAAAGCAGGAGACCTGCATCAACAGCCATCACTGTAGACTTTAATTTACAGCTTATGAAAACTCGTAAATTAAGACCTTTCAGCTTATCCACAGTGCACCTGCCCAGAATCTCTCTTTTTTGGGATGTGGATGGGTAGTGTCTGTAGTAATTGAAACAATTTTTGAAAATGGCTGTAGTATATATATTAGGGTTGTTGTCAATAAATATTAATAAATGCTTTGTAGACAGCAGCCTCTAAATTATTTGGAAGGCACTGGCAGTTGTTTTAGAGGGCTTGTTTGTTAGTGTTGTATCCTGGCTTCCTGCAGAATTTACAAGAAAGGCCAATGTCTGTCTATGAAGAAATGGGGCAGCAAACAATAGTTATGGAGCGCCTTGGAGTTGGCCAGGAAAAAAATTTCTCAGTGGCACAGGGAACATGCCAAAAGCACTGTGAATGGTGGGGATCAAGAGTTCCAATAATCTTTTCCTTCATTTTTTTTTTTCCGTCTGTAGTATTCAGCTGCAGAACTGCCCCTGGGTGGCTCAGCCAGGGCTGCCTGGACTTAGAGCAGTTCAATAAACCTCTGAGTTGCATCAGCTTCTGTACGGGTCTTGCTCTTTCCCAGGGTGACCTCGTAAAGATAAATTAAAACCTTTCTGCCTTCCCTTCCTTGGGTTGTGCCTTCACATAGCATGCCTTGAAGAAAAACAGAAGACAGACACATCCTCGTAATAAACATTTGTTGTTGTAGGCTTGTTTTATTCTATCGTTAGCTGTTGAAGCAGATCCTTCAACCTACATGTAAGTGATTGACATAGTTTGGAAGGGAGGGATAGTATTGATATGGTTTTGTTGTCATGACTCATATTTAATGCTGTGCATCCCAGGAGAACCTATTTGTTCCACCTCTTCCTTGTAGCAGTTGAACTACATAACTGTGGTTGCAAAATGAGATAGTCTGAAGGGTGTCTCATGAAAATGAATGTAAACTCTATCTAGTTGATAAGCTCTTATTAAAGTAGAGTCAGGGCAGAGGAAAATTTAGAGGAGAAACCCGATTTTTTTCAGTTACTTACCAAAACATGTTTTCTGTTTAGTCTAAAATACATAAGTGAGATTTTCTTTCAAGGTATCGTAGAAACATATTTGCAAATAAGCTATTCCCTAGCCAGGGTCCCAGTACTGGTTAACGAATGACACATGCATCGCTGACTGGTGAAACTTGGTGGCCTGGATTCACTGAACATGTTGATTGCTTTATTCCTTAACTGGTTTAGGAATTGTGTTGCAGACCTATTGCAAGATTCTGTGCTTTCTCGAGTACACCTGACATGGCTAAAATGGACATATTTTCCATAGCTATTCACGAAATCATACATATGACACCTATGTCGGGAAAGGTTATGTGATTGCTGGAATGGATGAAGGTTTGCTAGGTGTATGCACTGGTGAAAAAAGAAGAATAATAATCCCCCCTCATCTTGGATACGGAGAAGAAGGAAGAGGTGAGCTTGAATTTTCATTCAAGTCTTCCATAATTAATGATGTTTCCTTCATTGTTTAGTGCATCTGTGTGTAGTTCCTTTTTTCTTTTTTTTTTGCATTTGTAAAGCTTATTGATTAGTTCATTATTTTGTGGGCATGCAACTGACAGGATTACACCCAGAATTTGCAAAAATATTTTAATTAGCTAAATAGGCAGCACAATAAAAATGCAGCACAATCTCACATATAATTGGTGTCCTGAAATTATTTGGATAATTAATGTTTCGGGAAGACTGGTACTTGGTGACCTGAACTCATTTGCATAATCAGCGTTTCAGAATGACTGGTACTTGGATGCCAGGAGCTCTTCAGTGTGAGATCTTCCTTCCTGTGTGTCTTAATGAGCTCTGTATGCTAAAGGAATTAATTGTGTCAGGTTTTCTTCCCCGTTCCTTCCAACCCGTTCCTTCCACAGCCACAGGTTTTGTGGACTCCTAAGCTGCCTCTGTAAACGGTGGATGCATGTAACAGCAAAGTATCTGTGTATGTATAACATACAGTTAAGATTCCTTTGGGAAAACTCATTGCTACCTAAAATGATTGCTGTGAGAGACTGTGATAACCCTTATAGCTGATGAGTTTTATGGCTGGTGTTTCAAAAGGTACCTCCTGGGATGTTATTTGGAAGAAGTGAGTTGGAAGAAAAACTTCTCTTCTGGGAATGCAAATTCTGTGCTGTTGATTTAGGAATTAGGCATGAGGCTCCTCCAAAATTAAAATCCACTAAAAGGGTCTGGGGGTGTCTGTCAGTCCTGGTAATGTGATTGCACATTATCCTTGGAAGGGGGGAAGAAGTTGCTTGCTATCAGGACATTTTAAGGAAGTGTAACCTTTTAGACATAACAGCGTTCCTTGAAGCATGAGAAACATGATGATCAATAATGAGTTGGAATATGAAACACAAAGCAGTCATTTGGGATGGTCACAGGAAATATATGGCTATTGCTTCGTTTCTGCATAATTTTCAAATTCAGAATAATGGAAATTTTTTCCTTCACTGTTGAACTGAGTGTGTGTTTAGTGCTTTTCCACTGGTTCTCTTTCCTCCACTGGAGGCAGCTTGCAGCTGTTGCATCCAGAGGAGATGTAATCCTTTAATTCTGAACAAGGAGAGCAAAATGGCTCAGTCACAGACACAGTGGGAATATATATTCCTACAGGATGCACTACCTGGTCATCATAAGCCTGTTTGGGTTACAGTTCTTTCTTGACTTGCCTAATTTGCTTCCTATTCAGGAAAGATTCCAGGATCTGCAGTGCTGGTCTTTGACATCCACGTGGTTGACTTCCACAACCCTGCGGATTCGGTCAGCATTACTGTTAACTACAAACCTTCCAACTGCACCGTACTGAGTAAGAAGGGAGATTACCTGAAGTATCACTACAACGCTTCGCTCCTGGATGGCACTTTGCTAGACTCAACGTAAGTATGTCACCTGGTAAAGAAAATGTCCCTAGCAGCTGTGAAAGCAGAATGAATTGCCTGCAAAGCAGGGAAGAAGGAATTTTAAAGTGAAAAATTGAGTATTTATGTAGAACGTGTTTTTCTTTTTATCTCTGCCTACTTAAGAGTTATAGGAGGAGGAAAAGAAAAAGACAATGTGTCATAGCGTAATGAGAGAACTGGGAGCAAAGAGGATGTAGGAGTTTGTTGGAGAACACAAACACTACAGGTGAAGTGATGAAATGGATTATCTACATGGCAGTTTGTTTAAATGGGCTAATTCCCCCCCTGCTCTGCCCTGGTGAGGCCGCATCTGGAGTACTGTGTCCAGTTCTGGGTCCCCCAGTTCAAGAAAGGCAAGGAACTACAGGAGAGAGTCCAGCGGAGGGCTACAAAGATGATTAAGGGACTGGAGCCCCTCTCTTTTGAGGAAGGGCTGAGACCTGCTTCTGTCTGTTCAGCCTGGAGAAGAGAAGACTGAGAGGGGATCTCATCCATGCTTATAAATATCTAAAGGGCAGGTGTCAGGGGGATGGGGCCAGACTGTTCTCAGTGGTGCCCAGCGACAGGACAGGACATTCCATCTCACCCTGAGGAAGAACTTCTTTACCTTGAGGGTGGCAGAGCACTGGAACAGGCTGCCCAGGGAGGTGGTGGAGTCTCCGTCTCTGGAGACATTCAGAACCCTCCTGAACGCATCCCTGTCCAGCCTGTTCTTTGTGACCCTGCTCTGTCAGGGGGGTTGGACTAGATGATCTCCAGAGGTCCCTTCCAACCCCTGCCACTCTGTGACTCTGTAGTTCAGGTGTCTGGGCCAGTCATACTAGAACGACACCGGGCTCCCATGAACGAACTGTCCAAGTGTATTCAGTTTCTTGGCTAGGATTTGCGCTCTGCGCTGATTCAGTGCTCCTGCGAGAGATCTGGTGGGGTACTCGCTGTAGTCTGTTAAAGCTAGCTTAATTTTTAGTAAATGGTGTTTTACAGCAAATGTGTTTTACAGTACCTGGTCACCCTCATGCCTTTACCACCCATGGGTGCTGATTTTCCTGTATTACAGTGTTGCCGTAAGAATCAGCATGGAGAAACTATCAGAAGGCTTGATCGTGGCTCCGATTATAATGTTCCTCTTCCTCCTTCCTGTTGACAGTAGGTTAACGAGGGGAGCAGATTGCTCCAGTCTGGCTCGTATAGAACTAAAGTGAGCCCGCAGCACTGTTCGCTGTAGCTGCAAGAATACTTCTGCTAGCTTTTTTTCTGCCTTCATCTTTTGGATAGTGTAAATCATCTAAATAATACTTTATTTTCAGAAGGGAAGTTGGGAAAAGTTGGTTTTAAACAGGTTATAATTAACATTAGAAGCAGCTCCTAGTTTTCAAATTGTACGCAATAGTTTGCAGAGCCGAAAAGCTGGCTTACGTTGAAGCACGTGATGTGATGCTGTAGGCAAGTATGTATGCAAGGAGCGTGTTTGGTTTCAAAACACCTTTTATATGTCAGGAATGCTCAATTCCCATTTTGTAGCAGGAACCACGGGATGTCGAGACTGCCTTATTCAAAGCAGTTTATAGAGAATCAAAGATCATGAGTCTTGTGCTCCTAATTCTAAGGCTGACCTCCTGGCCACTGAATTGTTTTCTTTCCAAATAATACTCTGCTGTACAAGCATGGCCTGCAGCGCTGCAGCCGAGCCAAATAACCACAGGAGGAGGCCGACAGAAGAAAGGGTTCTGCTGTTGTGACACGTACTAAGTAAAAAGTCTTAACGCTGCACGCTCTGCTTTTAAAATCACGATAGCTGTTTAACTTCGGGAGTTTTAACTCGTGATCATTTCTAATTTCAGAAATGAGTCACCAGCAGCAAGGTATAATTCAAAATAGAATATGGTTAAATAGCAGCAGTGGTATGCTTCCAGGTTGTCTTGGCTGAGCGACTACTACGTTATGGTGACTGGGTTTCATTAAAGGGGTGGCTGATCCATGTGAAGGCACCCAGGTCTGTGTAGGTTGGTAGTTCTGGGACAAATGTAAATCTGGAATTTTAACATCTGCTGAAAAGTCCAACTTCATTAGTTGAAAATATGTGAAAGCCCTTATTTCGAGATGAAATACTTTGAGGACTTAATTGGCAGCATTAATGAGTTTAATTAGATTTAATTCAAGAAGTCTTTCGTTCAACAGCTTCAGGTAACTGCTTGGTAGAACAGAACACTGGGCATGAAGTTAATTTTTGGCAATGACTAACTAGAAACTGCTGTTTCTGTGGTAATTTTGAACAGCAGAAATCCTCTATTTTCTATTGAGGTTGTTTTTGTTTTTTTTTTAATTTTTCTTCCCTTCTTCTCCAGACACAGCCTTGGCAAGACCTACAACATAGTTCTGGGATCTGGACAGGTGGTGGTGGGGATGGACATGGGCCTTCAAGACATGTGTGTCGGGGAGCGACGAACAGTCGTTATTCCACCTCATCTTGGGTATGGAGAAGATGGAGTTGGTAAGTGAGTGAAACCTACAGCACGTCCATGTAGCACCTCCTGAGTAACTGAAACACAAAGATGCTGGGTTTGTTACTTGCTGTGCGTGAGGCCATAAGGTGGGCATCTCTCAGCTGCTCAAATGGAGGTTGTAGAGAGATGGGGGCTGACCTCTTCTCCCTGGTGACAAGTGATAGGACAAGAGGAAACGGGTTCAAGTTATGTCAGGGCAGGTTTAGATTGGATATCAGGAAACATTTTTTCACTGAAAGGGTTATTAAACATTGGAACAGGCTGCCCAGGGAGGGGGTGGATTCACCATCCCTGGAGGTGTTTAAGAAAAGGGTAGATGTGGTACTTAGGGACATGGTTTAGAAGTGGTTTTTTGTCAGGGTAGGTTAATGGTTGGACTTGATGATCTTAAAGGTCCCTTCCAACCTCACCGATTCTATGATTCTATGAAATGGGATTTTTTTAGAGGTTTTTCATGTCATTATTTCAGACACCCCCCCCCGGCCCCGTTCTACAGTGAAATGACCAAACTGTCTGTGTTGCGTTATCCTGTTACTGTGGCCAATAGAAAGACCATCCCAGTACAAAAGGGAACATGCGCCCCCAGTAATGTCGCTTTGTCAAAAGGGAAAGCTCCAGGCACTCTGGTGTTGCAGAGGGGTGTAAACACTGTTCTCTGTGATAGGGAACTGGGTAATCATGCTTGGACATGTGACATATTATTCAGGAAACAAAACTGAAGGGGACCGTTCAGCACTAATGTGTTCGAAAATTCAAGGAAAACTCAAAATACGGGAACTGCATAAACTGAATGCAGGATGTGAAACAGTGTATTGGTGCTGTTGACACCCCAACAGCAATACATTTAAAGCAGTTTTAGAGCACTGAGGCTTATCAATTTTTAATGACAGGGACAACAGTAATGAAAAGAACAATACAGAAGTGACAAGAACTCTCATCTCCCTGTATCTGTGGTTGTTACTGGTCTTACAAGTTAAAAAATGTGAGGGAAAGGAGTCTATCAAGAGATCACCAGAATCAACAAACTCTGATATGTATGGAAACAGCTGCCCAAGTTGCTGTGCTCTTTGAATAGCTCCAGAACAGTTTGCATTTTATAAAGGCTGTCTGTTAGACATCATGTGCCAAGCTTAACGGAGACGTAATTTGTGATGAGAGATAAAGAAGCATTTTCACTTCTAGCTGCCTTCTGTGAAAAATGATGAATATTAGATATGCAGCATCTTACACTGTTATATAAAGTCATATAGTTATATGTAACAAACATGTCTTAAACCCCTTATGAACATAAGTGTCATAGGCATTTGCCATCATTCAAATTGCACGTGACGTACGTGGTCCGACACACTGCAGGAGTGTCAGTGTTTTGGTATATACTCACGTGTCTGCAGCGATTGCTCGTTTGCTACAGGGCAGAAGTCGGATGTGACCTCAGTTTTCTTTTTCAAGAATAAATTAAATGCCTTCCATGGTTTCTTTGGGGTGACATCCCAACGTGACATTGCAACACTGTTGAGTCTGTCAGTAGCACCTTCTATCATCGAGGTAAAGGAAATTGATTCATTCCTGCAGTTTTGTGATGAAAGCTTCCTTTATGTTTTGATCACCTCTGCTGAAGCGAACAGGGAGATTGGGTGGGCTTGGGATCCTGGGGCTTGGGGATCACAGGAGAGAAGCACCTGTTGGAGCAGGAAGAGAAATTTAATTACGGATGAAAAGGAAATATACCCTTCAGTGTAAGTGAGGATAAATACCCCTCTTTGCCATTTGTTGTGACAGAAGGAGAAGTGCCCGGTAGCGCTGTATTAGTTTTCGACATCGAACTGCTGGAACTGGTGTCTGGTTTGCCCGAAGGGTACATGTTTGTATGGAATGGGGAAGTCTCTCCCAATCTCTTTGAAGAAATAGACCAGAATCATGATGGAGAGGTTCTTTTGGAGGAGGTAAGCTGAAACAATGAAAACGCTTGCAGTGGTTTTCTCCTACCACCATCATCAAGATGTTTTCTCCTACCACCGTCAATGCAGATGTTGAAGAATGGGGTGTCTCCTCCTCTTCTTCTGACATGCTGTTTGTTGTCAAGTGAACAGGAAGGCAGTGTCTGTATTAAAACATGGTTATTTACCTTTAGAGATAGAACCCCAAAGGAAAAATAAATAAAAGAATGACCATGCCGCTTAAGATCATTTACTGTTGTGGTCTCCTTGGTCAACAACAGATACTTAGGGCACGGGTATAAGAGGCAGAGTTAGTTTTCAGCCATCCTTCACCGTATCAGCCTTCGCAGTGTCTGTTAATTGGAGGTTTATGGTGAATTCTCGAGCCAGCGCTGAGCCTGCAGCCGGGCATCCAGGAACTGTCTGATCACTTCTGGAGCCCGGCAGCGCCTGTGGCTGCCTCTTCTGTGGGTGCCAGGTGAACCAGTCTCCCTCCCCTTGCTTGCTTTTAAAATCTGCAGGGTGAGAATGTCATTGGGTGCCCTAATTGAAATCCACTTGCCTTTTCACAGCATCTCTGATAATATAAACCTCCGTGAGGCTTTCTTCTGTGTTTTCTCTTAACTGAGGAGTCCTGGTTTTTTATTCTCTTCTTCAGTCTTCTTTGTCGCCTTTCTCTATGATTCTGTTTTCTGTCCTTGCTTGTTGGAGCCGTGTTGCCTGCAGCTCTCAGGGTGCAGGCTGTGGACCTATGGAACAGCATGAGAAGCCTTCCAGCATTTTAACAAGCCAATCGGGTAAAATCTAAATCTTGTTTTCCTTCTTCCTAACCCTCTCTTCCCCCTCTTTGTTTTCCTTCTTACTCATCTTCTCTCTTGTGTTTACCTCCACTTCTGTCCTTGCAGAGAAGAAAAGAGCTTTCATCAGCCTAGAGAGTGAGTGAGGTGGGATGTGACTCTCGATATCCACATCTTTCTTGTCACCTAGCAAGGAGCAGGAGGAGGCCTAAAAGGTGTAAACGAATGTCAGAAATAGCTCTCATTGCTGAAGCTTATTTAACAGGTAGCGCCAGAGATAACAGTAATTGGAAAAATTGTGTTTGGTCGTGGACTTTCTGTTTTTGGAAAGCCAGCAGTATGACTTCTGTCAGATGTTGCCTAATCACCTTGAGTAACTTCATCATATGTATAAGGAAAAAGATTTCTAGGGAAAACTGACCTTGTAACCTTGCAACCTTCCCCACCATGGAGTCAAGTGTAAGGCATAATGCCCAAAGCTACTTTAACGAAAACTCATGGTGTCCTGATAAAGTCTCTTTTCTGTGGCTCATCCTTTTTTTCTTCTGTGTTGTTTCTTGTGAGATACTGGTGGATGTCTGTTTTGCAGTGTGAGCTTCTTGTATCGACATGTGAAATTCAAATTAAACCCCCTCTGTCCATATAGATCTGTTCCCATGTCACTCTCTGTTCAACTCATCTTCCCCCAAAATTACAAGAAAGAACCTTTCTTGTTATGGGTCCAGGACCCACTGGAATAAGTGAGGAAATCCCTGTTGAGCTCCACAACAAGTGATTTAACCTCACATGTCTGTCCTAATTAGTCCAATTTAGGTTGTAAGCTTTATCGGATAGTAACAGTGTACCTTTCCGTACACTTAATAATAACCAGTAAAATGCTAAGTGGTCAACAACAAATAAATGCTACTTTTGTAAGTGATCTTCAGTTTTAGGTGGCTGTTTCATTGTGAGCTGCTTTCTTCTCCTTTCTCTCCACCTAGTTTTCAGAGTACATTCAAGCTCAAGTCGATTCTGGCAAAGGAAAACTCGCTCCTGGTTTTGATTTTGAAAAGATTGTTAAAAATATGTTCACCAATCAAGACCGGGACGGAAATGGCAAAGTTACTGCTGAAGAATTCAAGTTGAAAGACCAGGAGGCCAAAGAGGAACACGACGAACTGTAAAGTGAAGAAAAGAAGAAGAGTCCTGAGCTGACCTGCTGTTCGAACGCGTGTACTGGGAGAGGTTTTGGAAGCCTGTTTCTGAAAGGTTAGCACTCGGCTAGAGAGCCTCTGCCTGCCTGCGCCTGCAGGAAGGATTTGGATGAGATTTGCAGTTGGAATTGTTAGGTATATTTGAAAAAAGTGTTAAAGTGCCTCAAGATAGGATGTATAAATGGATAAAGAGTGTACTGCCTGCCACGCGTGGTGTTGTCAGCCACGTGCTCTGTTCTTATGCTAAAGATTAAAAGTCATTGTTGAACCATACACAGTCACTTGGATGGGATGAATGGATGGATGGGATGGATGGGATAGATGGATGGATGGGATGGATGGATGGATGGATGGATGGATGGATGGATGGATGGATGGGATGGATGGATGGATGGATGGATGGATGGGACAAAACTTACCGAGTGCTTTTAAAAGAGTTTTATAAAACCTTCTGTATCCAAAATATTTCTGCAGGAGAACAAACCAGAAAATATTCCCCATGAAATAACCTGTAAAAGTTGTCAGACATTAAGCCCGATTCCTTTCAGAAGGCATGAGCTTTCCGGTAACCGAACAAACTCATAGGAATATTTGCCAGCAGGAGCTCTGATCTGCAAATTGCAGAACACGCAAATGATAGTTACGCCATTGCAAAATTTCCATAAGCTGTGAATTAAACAGGCCTAGAATTGTAACAATGTGTGTGCTGGGTTTTTACCATATGAAATAAAAGTTTGCTACCTTCTGGATTGTATTTAATTAATCACCTTGACTCTTCTTGCTGGCCTGTTGAAACAGTGTTCTGATCAGCCATTCCCAAACCTTTCCAGGTGCAACCTTATTTATAGAGTTTTGTTAGACTTTCAATATTAGTATTACGGGGTCCAAATACTGTCATAAATACTGGATACAATTGATTTTGCGTCGGGGCGTCTGCCTCCTGGTTTGGGAATTGTTAGGCTAAGGAGTACGTACGCGGAGCTCGTGCAGCAGAGCAGCCTGGCCCGGCGAGCAAACAAAAAGACAACGGTAGAATCGGGAAACGGACCCATCTGTTTGTGGCTGCAGGTGCGCTGGCCTGCCCCTCCGTACAAAATCAGCCCCGGGAGCGCTGGTTAGGTTATGTGAACTCTTGAGGCGATCGCCCGTGAGATCTATAAACGTAGCAAAGGAATAGAAAATAATCTGAGTGGACACACTTTTTGGGAAGGCCGTATGATTTTCCTCCCCGGCTCAGCATGCTACGTGCAAAGAGCACAAATCCGTCTAGTGCCACGCTGTCAAAGACAAGTAGGAGGGGAGCTGTTGTTCCCATTATACGCTTTGTGTCTAGTTCTTTGCTTTTCTTGATCTGTCCGTGGGGGCCGCAAGCTCCCTGACGTGCTCTTTTTAAAAACTGGGATTTCAATTGGGTGAAAACATTTTGTATTGGGTTTTAATACAGTTGTTGTAGAAAGTGCAGTGAAATATATTTTTTTTTTTGAGTTTGATACCATTAAATGTTGGATAACTGATCTTTTTGTTAAATAAAACGTTGATCAACTATTGCTGTTAAAGTTTCTTTCTTTTTTTTTTCCTGGCCTTTTGATGGGTTGGGAACTTGAGTTTTTGAGAATCTGAGAAGCAAATAGCCTTCCTGCAGCTCTCTTCTCTTGCACGCAGCAGCCTTATCCCGGGTATGTTCAGTATGGCTATGGATCTTTTGGAAAATATTTAAAAATAAGATTATTTGATTCAAAATGATTAAAAATTAATAAACCACTATAAAGGTTGGTTTTTTTTTTTTCATACTTCACACAGGTGAAGCGAAGTCATTCTTTGGCTTTGGGAACATTCCCTAAATTACCCATCCTGTATTGTCATCAGCCGCGACAGCTGGGAGGGTGATGGTTCTCTTGGTTGGGGACTCTTAAACCTCTCACTGAATTTGTCTTGCGTAAGAAACACCATTTCATTCCTTGGGCTGGCGAAAGCAAACTCGCTGGGCGTTGTGGACGAGCTTTGATGTTTGTGCTTCATCTGTAGCTCCAAAACCACGTCCAGTGTGTGGAAAATGCTGGAAGCCTGGTCTGGTTTGGGTTGATGTAAATTCCGGCCTTTTATGCCAGATGTAAATACCATGGATATCGGCGGATGGCACTTGCAATCTGAACATTTATGACCTGAGTGGCTCCTTAGAAGCGTTACCATCTCGTGAAAGAAGCTTCCTCAGAAGACTGTTGCACAAAATTTGCCCCTTTCTTTCCTTCGGAAGTCGGTTGCTCGCTTGTCGCCGCGGTTCCAATGCGTGGCCGCTGCACGCTGGCGGGGCTGTGGCGAGGAGCTGGAAGCTGATGGAGCGCTGCCGCAAGCAGTCCTCGGCGTGGGAACCGCTCCTCGCTCTGCTCTCACACGTACCCCCCCAAAAACCAGGTGCGTCTTCTGGATATCCGGGATGGTTTTACCTGAGAAGATGTTAGCGAGTAGGTCTTTCTCCATGGAGGGTCATTCCAGATGGTTTGCAGGAGGTGGGCTGAAGAGCGCCTGGTAAAGCGGGAGAGCAGAGCCGGACTGCGGGGCAGGTGCAGGACAAAGAGCAGCACCACATGTGGAAGTGCAGGCACTCAGTAATCCCGAAGACTGGCGCCTTGGATTTCTTTGGAAGTGCACGTCGGCGATGGGATAGCAGGTGAGACTTCGAGGGTAAGTACATCTGAAATCCTCATGCCATTCCTCCTTAGGCCTTGGAAAACATGGCTCGTGAGCCAACTAAATCCTGTTCTTCTGTACAGAGGAAGTTTTTGTTGCCCCCTCACCTCGTCCGCCTGAGTCGAGAGGCTGCCATTTTGGAAATGAGAATGCAGCATTTGGGGGAAAGAGCAGAATAAATGGAAAAACTTAGTGCAAAATGATTGCATTTATACCAGGCTTTTACTTGCCCGGAGAAAGGCAACAGCAGCCAGGACGACCTGGCTACGTTAGACTAAACTGCATAAAGTCTGGAATTTTTGATGACTTACGTAGACCCTCTCAGTTCTTTTCCTTTCTTTGGGCAGCTACCGGCTCCTCCCTCACGGGAAGGCTTGGGACCACCTTCCTTCTTGGAAAGAGGTTGAAATTAGGTTGAATCCTCTACCTGTTGCTTCTCGGGGTGTGTGGCAGCTCTTTAAAAGCGAGAACCAACCCAGAGCCTGGGGGCCGGGGGAGCTGCCTGGGCAGTGAAATCATGGAATCATAGAAGCTTCGTGATTGGAAAGGACCTTTGAGACCATTGAGTCCAACCGTACACACACACACACAGAACACCCCCCCC
>VXBO01014433.1:17588-52231 GCA_013400135.1 Rhinoptilus africanus | reverse complement strand
ACCCAACCACCAAACAAACACCCTACGATCTCTGCCACTAGAGCGTGTCCTGAGGTGCCAAGTCTATACGTTTCTTAAATACCTCTAGGGAGGGTGACTGGCCACTCTTCCAGTACAGTAATGCTTCCTAATATCTAATCCAAACCTCCCCTGCCGCAACTGCAGACCATCTCCTCTGGTCCTGTCACTATTCACTTGGGAGAAGAGGCCAACACCCATCTCTCCGCAACCTCCTTTCAGGTAGTTGTAGAGGACAATGAGGTCTCCCCTCAGCCTCCTCTTCTCCAAACTAAACCTGCCCAGTTCCCTCAGCCTCTCCTCCTATGACTTGGTCTCCAGACCCCTCACCAGCTGGGTAGCTCTCCTCTGGGCACGCTCCAGCACTCCAGTGTCCCTCTTGAACAGAGGGGCCCAGAAATCTTCCTGGTATGGGCTGGGAGAGCTCAGCACATACCTCCATCGATAAACAAATCCCTCCACCCCACCATCCTGTTAGAGAGGGTGGCCTGCGGTGGATATAAAGGAAATATTTGCTACCTCAAAGAATAAAATGATTTTTTTTTAATGCAGAAACTATCTATTTGGGGACTTTCTTACATACTTAACTGAGATAACTTAGAAAAATAGGTGGTAACTCCTTACGGGTCATTAACAGCTGGATGAAAATGGATGATTTTAGCTAAGGAGAGACTCTCCCGAGCTCGGAGCGCTGCTCCTCCTCTGAGGGAGCGGCCAGGTGCTGTTCTCTGAGCTGGGCAGGTGACTCCCGTTGGGCGGCTGCTTGATGAAAGGGAAGGTTGGTGATTTCCCCCTGCATTGTCAGAGGCTTGGTGGGAGAGAAAAAGGAACACGGGTGTGTGCCAAGAAAAATCCAGGTATTTGTAAATACTCTTTTCCGTGCGGTTTTTCTGCCCAGATTTCACCAGAGATACTTTCTGCTGTATGTTCTAAGTATATTTGAAAAAAAAATCACACTTAAATTAGAGGGGTTTTTTTGCAGTTGTTGGACTCAAATGTTATTTTTTTTTCTGTGTGGAAAAAATAATCAGATGTTCCTTTAAGCTTAAAAAAACCGGCATCATTAGCTGTCACTCGCTGCAAGTTTTTTGGCTCAGTTCAGGACTGTTAGTGTGTGTTTGACAGTAAGAGGACATTTGAGCTGGCTCAGGAAACGTTTTTAGCTACATAAGGTCCTAAACACTTGACCTTGGCCATGTGCTACAGACAGAACAGATACTGTGAGTAGAGGAGGGGGGAAAGTAACAAATTCACTTAACTTTGCTGCTTACTCCTTGCTTTTCACTTTAGAAATACTCTTTCAGCTATGGGAAAAGGGTCTGGGAAATGTGTGATATCTTTCTTTCCAAGCTGCATCATAAACGAAATAGACTTTTAGGGTTGCAAACTGTTTCTAGTTGTAAATTTGATTTAGAAAGACGCACTGTGGATAGTATCTCTTTCCTCCCGATGGATGCGTGAATCTGGATGGCATTTGTAAGCATTAGACTCGCTGGAGAAGAATGATTTAACCTGTAGCTGGGGTTTTAATTTTGTTTGCCATTAATTTTGTCCGTGCTTTTGGAGAGGCGACTGATAGTAGCCATTCTTATTTCTAGCCAACAGACCAGCAACAAAAAGATGGGATTTTGAAAAAGTGGAGGATATCTAAAAATGCCTCTTGTGTTTTTTCCCTTAACTGCTGTGTAGGCAAGAGTTATGGCTGGCAGTGAGATGTGAGATATTGGTAATCGGTACAGCACTATGGAGGCTTTTTAAATCAGACCTCCTGGTTCAGGTTGGTCATGTAAGTAAGTGTTTTTTCTAGAAAGCGATACGTATGGCATTTTGAGAAGTAAATTGTTTGGCGTGTG
Source organism: Rhinoptilus africanus (assembly GCA_013400135.1). Classification (NCBI taxonomy): domain Eukaryota; kingdom Metazoa; phylum Chordata; class Aves; order Charadriiformes; family Glareolidae; genus Rhinoptilus; species Rhinoptilus africanus. The sequence continues at coordinate 50,360 of VXBO01014433.1, read as the reverse complement.
GGTACCCTTTGTGCAGGAAATGAGTTCCATCAGATGATTGCAATGAGGCTTGGTTGCTCTTAGGTCCGAGCAAAAGCTGGGTGCTCTGGCAGACCCTTAACAGAAAATCTGAGACTGAGAGGATGAGGATAGAAGGAGAAAGCGTGCTGGAGATCTTCATTTACCTGCCTTCTTGAGGAAGGATAAGAATCCTTTTCTTTAAGTGATTGTCATTGTGGACTGAACGTTTGGTGACTGACAGTTCATTATCCCGTTTGCCTGGAGGTGAGACTGGAAAACCTTCCTTATAAAATGCTTGAGATGTGAGTGATCTAAAATCCCCTACCAGACAAAGACTTTTAAGTGTCCATGCAGTTGGGAAACCATTAAGTGATCACTTCTGATACGCCTGGGCTCCAGCAGGCTGGATACTCATTTCAGTAACTCGGATTAAGGTCTAGTTTTTGGTAACTGGTTTTAAAGGTACTGCCTACTCCTTTTCCATACTGCTCTGCACATGCTTTTCTATACCGTTTTGGTTGTTGGTTTTTGTTTTGTTTTTTATTGGGGGTGGGTTGAACAGCGAGATCCTCGTGACGCTGAAGGAGCGATGGCTCGCATCCTGTAGGGCTGAGTGAGGCCAAGGGAAACTTCTGGAAGGGAGGATCGATGAGTTCATGTGACATCCTGAGACAAGCTGGATGAGAACATGGGACAGTCCTCCCTCTCAGAAACGCCACTCAGAGAGACCAGGGTTGCTCCCAGGTTTTCACAGGTGCTGGGGTGGCCAGGGAAATCTGTTATGCTTGAAGCCAGAACGATCTTGTGCCGGAGTGTGTGTTGACGACCCATCTTGTGCTGCGGAGCCGTGGCCATCGGCCACTTCTCACAGACTCTAAATGTTAACTGTTATCTGTATTCCAAAGGTAACCTGCCTGTAAACGGATAATTTTGTCCCAGTGTAAACTTTGGGAGTAATGCCTGGTAATTAGCCCCTTGCACTTGGAGACTGGTTGGGTAAGCAGTGCATCTGAAAAACACCAAGGTGTTTGGAAGGCCTTTGCCTTTTGGACTTTTATTTGGCAGCCATGACAAAAGAGCCAGCGCGGCTGCTTGTTCAAAAAACCCACAAAACCCCTAAAACCTTGATGTTAGCTCAGCTAACGTAAATTCTGTGGGTGCTAAACCACAAAATATAGGCTGTTAAAGAAATTGTGTCTGCTGACCTCCCCTGGGAATGCTGCAGCGTTCCCTAAGAGCCTTGCGATGCCCAGGAGGGTGTAGACCACGGGGCTGAGGGGGCAGCTCACGCTCGTGTCCTGTGGGGAGTCACACGCAGCATCTCCCTGCTTGCCTCGCTGAAAGCCTGGTGTTGGCAGAAGGGGACTGTGCAGAAGGCTGCGCCCTCCCTTACGGTTTTGCAATGCAACCATCCCGCCCTCCTTCCTGGCCCAGGGAATTGGGGGAGCTGGGGAGAGAGGCCACAGGGACTCTGAGTGCGAGGGTTGGCTCAGTGGTGCATCCAAGAGGAAAGGGAGAACGTGCCTACCTTGTGCTTTGAGGAATATCCTTCCCACCTCTCCTGGCTGGGTGTTTGGGGAGCCTGCAAGCCTGTCCTCTCCCGCGATGGTTGGTTGGCACGTTCCAACACGCTTCCTCCTGCTCTTCAGGGACAGCTTGCACGAAGCTGCCCTGTCCCTGGCTGCTCCGAGGGATCTGCTGCACCCCAGCCTGCCACCCTTGCCTGCAACCCCAGGGAGCCGCTCGCCCTCCAGCGTCTCCCCTGCTCAGCCCGGCTGCCGCGAGTCCTTCTCGCCTCCAGGCCATTCTGTGCCCACGTCTCCCCCCCGGCCAGTCCGTGCCCCTGTCAGTCACTCGTCCCCTGCAGCGCCCGCTGCCTCTGGGCACAAGGTTTCCTGCGTGTAGGAGAGAGAGGGCGAGCAGCGGCTCTCTCGGTGCCACCGACTCAGCGGCTGTCACTACCGCTTTCCAGCTCTCCTCGTCGTCTGTCTCTGGCTGACAGGCTCTTGGCAGGATGGGGCTGAGGCAGCTGCTGCTCCCGGCTCCTGCCGTCGCGGGCACTGCCAGGGCGCTTTCATCTCTTCCGCTCCGCCACCGCCTGAGGCACGGCTCTCCGGTGGAAGGCAGCCAAGACACTATCCTCTCCTCAGCCGCCTTGGGGTTTAAGGGGTTTTCCGCTCAAATGGACAGCTTCTAAGGCTCCCGCTTTTGGGGATCTAGCTGTCCCTGTGCTGGGAGTAGGGAATTACACGGCTGTAGGTTGTACCCAAGGAGGACATCACCCCTCAGTCTTTGCCTGTTAAGGTGCGAGCTGGAATTCCTGAAAGTTCCCTGCTGGCAGACCGTGCACAGTGTGATTACCAAAGGATGCTCGCACCACTTCAGATTGTGCATCGAGCCTCTGCCGTGCGCTCAAACCACAGGGATGACTTAATTTCAGTTTACTGCAGAGATGGGNCCAGTAGGTGTGGTAACAGATGTAAGTCTGCTGATTTGGAAAAAAAACATGACCGGTGCTACTGAGTCAGAATTTAGATAACAGACCACAGGTTGGACAGAAAGAGGCCATTTCTTGACATACATATTACTTGTTGGTGGGAGAGAATGCAGATCTAGGCTCTCCCATATTTCATTACAGTTCCTCGGGTAGTGGAAGATGGCACAGTTCCTGCTGTGTATAAAAGCAAGCAAAGGGGAACAATGACTATATTGCATGTTAGGGAAGCTGTATGGTTGCCTTTATTTTATTAATGAATAGAGCTAGTACAGCTGAGGCCTCTTAGGGCCAAGGTCACAACACCCTCTTTGACTTTTCCTGCACCGTATCAGAGCAGGCTTCCAAAGCTGCGGCTGTATTCAGCTGTACCGTTCTGGACGTGAAGCTGAGAGGGCCTGTACGTGTTCAGTAGGGGAAATACTTTCTGAGGATTCAGTAGGTGTTTACACAGAGAGGAGGTACATAACGAAGCCAGAAGAGCCAGATGCTGTACCGATACTTGTGCTTACAATTTGCAAAGAGTGGGAATGTGACCTCAAGCCAGTCTGGAGATGTGTGCCATAAGTGCTTCTGAGGCATGGGGCTGGTGGCAAGAAAACTTGATTTTGCAAGATGGCTAACTCATTCTTTAAAATCCAGGATTAAGATCTAGCTTTGTTTTGATTTTCTGTGCCCAGAGCCACTCACCGAGAATTCCAAGAGGAATTCTTTTAGATGAGCCATGCTAGCTTTGACCTGAAACAGCAGTCTAGAAGTGGAGTAGTACACAAAATAAGATCTGAAAAGGGGCTGAAGTTATGGCTGTGTACTATTAGCTTCTAAAACTATTTGTCCTTATGAAGATGAAAAACTTTACCTCAGATATACTAACTTAAAAGGTTCTTCCCATTCCGCAGAGGATAAAGAAACAGTAAGGATACAGAATATTTTGTAATGGTACAAAAATCAGTTAAGAAGAAACACTTTGCCTGAATTGGGTGAATAAAGCATTTTTACTGAAGAAAAATATATGTATGAAAAACTTCCGCGGAAGTCTGTAGCATATGAGTATGATCCTTCAAAGTACAGCTGAGACTGAAATATCTTCTTTGAAAGAAGAAAAGGCAACACAAACGCACACACTGCTTATTCACAGAACGTTTACATCTTCAATTTTACAAAATAGCCACGTTTTCTAAAATGCTCCTCTGAAATGCTTGATTAAAAGACAGTGAACCATAGTATCCCGTCAGCAGCAGTTTATCACATCTATAAATCCAATTTAAATCTAGTTATAATAGGAGTGTGAGACAATAAAGAACAGTAAAAGGAGCTTCTAGTTGACAATGGATACCATATATATATTTCCAAATACCCAAATGAAGATAAAAGTCTTAAATTAAATTAAACAGTTCTGTAAATGAGTAATAAACAATCTAAGATAGCACATGTGTGCTCTTCTGTCCAGTTGCCTCCTGGAAGCAATGGAGTGGCTTGAGACTGCAATTTACAGGATTTTCTGTAGGATGGAGTTGGCAACTTCCAGGGATTCATCTTTCACCAAGACAATATCATAAGAGTCCATATATTTTTCCAAAAGCTCGTCTACCTAATTGTAGAAGGGATAAAGAGAAAGATCCACTTAGTTTTAGAATTAATTATTGAAAGGCTTTTTGTTATTAAAATATTGCCCGGTCTTCCCAACAATGAGCCGTGCAAACATGTATTGCTTCTATAAGTGAATTCCACAGATGACAGACTAGTAGCCTGACATAACCGTGTGCACATTCCAGGATCTAACACCTCACGCTTATTCCAGGATCTCACACATAAACTTACCGAAAGAAAAACTACTTCTTTGGCTTCCTGAAAGGCAGAGAGAAATAGAAAACTGAAGTTTTCTCTCTCCTGCATGCAACTGGATGTGCACAACCACTTAGCAAACAATCCTCAGTCTCCTCAGTTCTGTGGCTCCTCAGTGGGGTAAAAAAAAGAAAAAAAAAAAAGAAAAAAAAGAGAGGAGACGCTGCCTAAATGTGTTATTTGGAAGATTAAAATTTTGCTCAATTATCAATCCAGTATTGAAAGGAGAGGGAGGAGCCACAGGAATTTAAGAGAATGAATTTCTCTAGCCTCTGAATTTTACTTCTCAACAAAACATCTTTTTGGAGTAGTTCAGTACAAAACCTAAAGCAATTTACATTTGTGGTTTTGTAGCTTATGGGTTAGAAAAAAAAAACCTCGAGGCAAGAAATCCATGAAAAATGTTTGAAATCTCCAAACAAATGTGGGCCTAACGATTGGTTTGATATCTGAAGCTTATTATAATGAACCTCTTTCTGATTTGAGCTTTGAGTGAAACACACTAAAAAAGGTTATGAGGCTACTTACTTTATCATTGAGATAGCCGATCTTAAGAATGTGTTCAACATTTGCTACTCCATCTGCCATACTCAAGTCTCCTTGGGAATCACCCAGCAGTATGATATTACTGTTGTCTTTTAGTTGTTTGAAGTACTCTGTATTCTTCAAGGCACCATCATGTTTGTTGTAAACATGAATCAACTCTCCTTTAAATCCTTTTAGTATTCCCTATAAAAAAAAAGCCCACTGAGGTTATTTCTAGTATCATATAGACAAGATAGAATCTAGAACGAAAAAGGTGATACTAACATTGAACTATGCGATCTCTAATGATGAATAGGATAAATTACTGATAAATAATGTAACGACTGTAATAGCATTGTTAAGACTAGACAGACAGCAGTTCTCCCTGCTTGGAGGAGGAGCAGTGCCGTACAGGGCTGAGTGTGAGGTTGTCATGAAAAGAAATGAATGGTATCTTAGTCACACCACGCTAACAGTGTTTGAACTGTTATCCTCTGCCTGGGAGAGTGCTGAGAATGCAATTCTAATTTTCTATATGGCAGGATAGATGGTAACATACGTTGCATTAAAATGTTCATCTCGTAGTATATATAAAGAGCTACTAAACACCACAAACAGTCACGTTTGATGAGAATGTGTTACTTCATACGTACGTTTTCATCAAAATCCATGAAATTGGAAACCACTTTGACATTAGAATGGTAGACCCCAGCCTGGTGGATAACTTCCTCAAGAATGTCCCCAATCCCGGCAGAAAATATGAACACGGGAATATTGTGTTCACTGAGCTTATCAAAGAAGTTCTCATATCCTTCTCTGTAACACAGGATGTAAATACAAATCAAATCTCAAAGAAAGCAAGCCAAGAAAAGTCAGTTTTCAGAAGACATTCACATCATCTTTTGAAAAGAAAACTAATTTTCCCTGGGCATTTCACTTTATTTGCTTTGCCTCACCCTTTCAGGTTAGCAAGAACCATTAACCTAACACAAGACAGAGTTTTAGGAAAAAGTTCTCGTGTCAAGGTGTTTGGTTTTGATCTATGTAATTTTTCCCCCATAAACATCTAACCATGTTTGAAAGACTTAAAAAACAGTTCCCCCTCCCCAAACACCCCAGAAAAAAGGGAACAGTTGGTAGAACTCTCTCTAGCGACTACCAGGCTGTACACTTCCTTTCAATCTTCCTTCCTTAAATGTTTGACATTCTATAGGGTTGTTACCATAAAACAAAGTTTGGTTTGTTTTGAAATCCTGAAAACATTTATTGTCACTCTTTCCTGAAAGCTTTTTAGTTTTCAGTACCCAGTTGAAGCTATACATATTATTCCAGGAAGCAGATAATATTGTCTTGATACACCACCTCCACACAGACATTGATTAGTAGATTTTTACATTAAAAAAAAAAAAAAGCCATTTTTTGAGGGAATTTTAGCCTGTGAATGAAGATTCAATCCACATGGATTTAGGCTTCCAAACAGGCAAAGGCAGTGTGCTTTTCTGTTTTGCAAAAAGCAAGAATTTAGTCAGTATGATAAACAAACACTTCCACAAATTAAGTCTTAACAACTTGCTTCAGTAGCCCCAAATCTACAGACAGTTTTGGAGAACTTTAAAAGACATGTGAGCCACAGCACATTTCAAAAAGGATTTTGCTTAAACTTGCCTTTAGCCATAAAGGAAGAGCAACATTTAATACAACATATGAAACATATTCCTCAAGTCACTGCCTTTTTATCTCAGATAAAACTTGTCTAGGGAATGTTTACCAAAGGAACAAAGTTGAACTCTACATTCCCCTTACAAAAAAAGAGCCACCAGTGCAATTCTAATTTTTTTTTAAATATCTCTAGTGTATACAGTGTGATCATTGTAAGCATTTAGCTACAAAATATGAATAAAGCGGGGGCGTGAAGAGCTCACTATGTTCCAAGATTACGGTGTCACATTCTCAGGAATGCTTTTGTTTGTTTGTTTTTCCCCTGAAAACACACAGTAAGAATCTACAGAAAGTGCTCTGAAACAGTATTGTTCAAATCAAAAGGAACTTACTTCAGCATAACATCAGATTCCCTCACAATTTCTGCAAACTTATCCTTTTGTAAGCCTTGTTCAATGAGTAGTGCATGAGATTTATTGTACCTAGAATATAAACAAAAAATGGGTCGAAATTGACTTACGAAGATTCACCTTTCATTAAATCTCGTGATGAAAAGCGTCCTGTATGGTTCATTCCTGATCATTCAAGCTAACAGCAAAGCACAAACAGTTGTTGCACAATGCTCAGAGAGATTAATTCAGTTAATGTGTTAGCCAAAAGCTAAGTAGTGTCAATAATTTGCTTTTAAAGAGCTATTAAATCTAATCTTAGTACAGTTTGAAGATGGGAAGCGTCTCTTACCATTCTACCATATATGGATATTTTTCTTCAATAGTGAGAGCTGGATCAATTTCAATAGCATAATAGGTTTCTTTCAGCTGCAATAACTGAATGGAAAAAAACACCAGATGTTTAATGTATTTTTATAAAATCACACTTGGTATTTGATCTAACCGATCAAAATTACTTTCTTCATTTTGATTACATTATTTAGATAAAATGGAATCTGAAGTACTCTTTGAACAAAGAGTTAGCTTGTAAATCTATCTAAGAAGAAAAAGTGGATGCTGTTAAACTGAACTACATGCTACTATCAAGAATAGAAATATTTCTGTTCACTTTATTAGTGATGCGATGTCCCGCAATCAGTGAGAAAGCTCAGAGAGCTTTAAGGATGTGAAAGCGTCTCTTGTCTTGTCATGTTGCGTAACTCAACAGGCACCGCAGCCAGGGAATACTAACAGTTGTCTGTACAACAAACCAACAGGTAGTAGGTTTTCTGTTTACCTTTTTCCGACATTCCTCTGTGATGAGCTTAGAGTTATCAATGATGTCTGGGGAGGGCGCGAAAAGAAAAAGTGTTAAACAAGCAGGTATATTTCTTTTATTTTGCTCTACCACACTGAAAATGGCATAGATGACAATGTTTGATGACATACCACTATGTTTCCTCAGAACTTTTCTTACAAGCTCTGTTATCTGTTTCTTGAGATTTAACTGTTTCTGAAATCATCATGAGGTGTCCTATGTGTTTTAGGATTCCCACTTCATTAGTAAATGGATTCTCTTTGTTCTAGAAGGCTACAGGATAAACACGCCAAGAATTCTGAGAGTCTACTGACTGGTTCTTGCAGGTATTGGGACTATTACGGGCACTTGAAAAATAAAAGGCAACCCTACCATACCTACCCACTAAAATCTTATGGTTCGGAACTTAACGTTTTAATTGCGGATGACAGCCAATTTTAATTCACAGTCTGTGATTAAAACATATACACATAAACCCGCATATAGACAGTCACTAGAATACTTCCTCATTAGGCTGTACATGTTAGGTAACAAGTCAATATAAAGTCTCACGTATTAGAGAATAAATTGGATAGAAAATGAAAATCTAGGATAAATTAAAAGGAGTGAACAAACCAGTCCGTATTAGGAAAAAACAAAATACTCACTGTGACAAGTTGGGCATCTTTTTCCATTGTAGGAAAATCTACTTAATGTCATATCAAAATCTGTAATAATCTATTTAAGGAAAGAAAAAGCAAAACTGTCTTAAAACATGGAGGGACAAAATAAAGAATGTCTAGAAATTCTCAATGATCAACAATAGCTGCACCTGAGTAGCACGTGTCACAGATATCTCCCTATTTTATTGAACTATTGTAATGTTAGCCAGAATATCCTGTAAGAATAACTTTTTTTCTAACAGAACTGGTTTTCTTATTCCTGTGGTCAGAATATTTCCTGAAATTACTAAACTTATATGTTTATATCATGACTTAACTAGTGTCTGGCTGAATTACAGTGAATCAACAAGGGCTATTTTAAGAGTTAACAGATGTCTAAGGTTTGTAGATTTCTTGAAGGTTGACTTCTGTTTTATATATATATATATACACACACACACATATATATTCTTAATTTTTTTTGGCACAGATAAACAATCACATGATTGCTTTCATTCCAAACTGGTTACACCTTCTACTATCTTTACCTGAAGTTTGGCAGCTCCACCTTTGATGAGGCCACAAATAATCTCTTCCACTCTCCCTGGGTCTTTAATATGGACAGTCTTCTTCTGAAATTCTGGCATCTATGAAGAGTAAGAACAAAGACAGAAATATACTTACAGAGAAAAACTTTCTAGGTAATACCTGCTAGCCATCAGATTGGAAGCTCTGCATCTATAAACACTTTCACGTGATATCAAGACATGCTCAGGACAGGAAGGCAAGTTAAGCATAAGAAGAAACAGAAAATACTCTGAATGTATTAACTGATGACTGCATACAGTTCCATTTGCTTTCAACATCTGTTTTCATTTCTTCTCCTAATACCAAATTATTCAACAAGCTGACACTCACAGGAAAGTTAATTGTATTTGCAGGAAGTAATGGAGATATACTAGAAACAGCACATATGGGGATCACCTTATGGTTCAAGTATGTCACTGGGACATGGTGAATCTTAAAACTAGCTGTTTGTTTAATTAATATGCCCTTAAAATTTCAACATAGACAAAGAAGACAGGCTGATTTTGGACACCCGTTGTTTTGTTGACAATGCTGCACGTGTCAACTGAGTACTCCAACGCACCAAGGCTGCATAGTAATTCCTGCTCCCTAGCCAGTCCATTAATCGTTTTCCATTACGTATTTTACCACACACTTTTGAAATAACACGTGCTATCACACCACATATTCCTTTTGAATGAGGACTATTTCTTGAATATTATGGTAAATGCTGAATTCAGTAAAAAAGGAAAAAAACCCTAGCACATGAAACCCCTACCCCTCCCAAAACAACACCCTCCCTCCCAGCCTTTGCTTACTCTAGAAGTTTCTCTTCAACCTTGATGAAATTATAAAAAGACTACTTATTGACATAAATTTAAAAATTCGATATGTATTCCCTTCTTTTATAATCGTGTATGGACTATTTCTAAACCAAAGGCATCAGACATTTGCAATCTGTCTACATGGGCATTTATGAGTAGCAAATTTTATTTTCTATGTATAGAATACCAGAGATGATGAAGTGCTACGAATTACATTCTTCACAGTCTGATCGTTCAGCTTTCCTTTTCTTATAGCTGGCATGTAATCTGTGCTGCAATGAGCTAATAAAAAACCCAAACCAAAACAAAAAACAAAGCAGCTTCTATTTCCAGACACATTTCTGGAACCAGAGTTCTCATATCGCCAATTGTTAATAAGTCATAGAACACTCTTTCTTCCCGCTCTTGATGCTACTATGCCTTTTGTTTATTAGTAACAACCAACTTGAAGTCAAATTGCAATTAGGTTATCATTTAAGGAAAAGATGACATTTTAGTCTGGCAAACACGTGCATTTGTAATGGAAAAGACATTCGTGTTAGGAAAAAGGAGGGCCTGAAGTTTAAATGTCATCCTAGTCCACTCTGCCCTCAGGTAGGAGCAAACTACTACAGCTACAGCATTCTCAGCAGACACTTGTCTAACCCATTCTTCAGAAGCTTCACTCACATATTTCCTGCTTTTCTCAACTACGCTCCACTATAGTTATGTTCAGAAAAGTTTGCTTAATCTCTGTTTAGCCTTCCTTACTGTAATTTCAAGTCATTCAACTTGGAGGAAATTACTGTTTTTCACAGATCCTCATGCGTATTTTCCCCTTCTTCTTGAAGTAAGGAACCCCAATCCCTTTAATTCTTTTACAGAGCACAATGTTCTAAACCTCTGAAAATTCTTTATCTTGTCCTGGCCCATCCATTTGAACCATATCGTTCTTGAAACACACCATCCATAACTGTGGGTAGCACCTTTCTGCTCTGCTCTTTTCAGGCTTCAGTTGAAGGGCTACTTTGTCCCATGTCTCCAGATAATATCTTTGCGTATACATGTGAATACACTTACTTTGTTAGTGGCAATATGGTGATAATGATTCAAATTCAGTTGGTAATGACCAAATAGTCTTGAAAAATTACTCCTAAGCAGAAACAGGTAGTTGCACAAAATGCTAAATTTTACATTTTGTCTTGCTGGATTGTATCTTTTCTTCTACATCAGTACTCTTATTTTTCAATATAACAAATAATTCTAATCCCCAGTATGCTTACTGCTGCTTTCTGGCTAATATCCTCAAAGACACTCATAGAAACAGAAAATATAAATCCTTCTAAAACCCTGATAATTTTCCAAGGTTTTCCACCCAGCCGATGTTTCACCTGTACCAGAATATCTTTCCAAAAATTCCTAAGTCATGACAGGGTATCTACTACTACTTTGCTTTGTAAGTCTCAGAGAAAAACGTATTAATTTCACTGAGTTTGGAAGAGTTAAAGTTTTCCTTTGCCATCCAATGGCAAAGACATTTTCTGTAAAAGTGGTACCTCTTGTACCAAGATAGTTGTTCTCTATGTGGTTACAGTGCCTTGTTACTTTTATTAGCACAGCAAATTCAAATAAAGGTACATTAGGATTGGCTTCCAACTATCAGCTACATCCCAAATGGAGAAGCATTGAGAAAACCAACGAGTGTTTAAAAAAAAATTCTGGAAAAATATCTGTCAAAGAATTCCCTAATTTTTTGAGAATTAAAGCATTTATAGATATTTATTCATAATCATCATCAGAAGTATGTCAACTGATCTAGCTTCACAAAATAAAACATGAACAATCTGCAACTCATGAAAGGTCTTTTATGGCATTTCTTTTGTATGCTATACAGTGCTGGTAAACAAAAGTAACCTTACCACTTGTTTGGTGGGTAAACAGCATTTTTTCTCTATAAAGAAAGAGCAATTTGACTCTGTTTTCTAATTTTTTCACCATAAATTGACTAGTCTAATTCCTTTGACTTTCAGGAAGCAAATTATATACATATATTTTTTTAGACTTGGAATGCAAAAAAATAAACAAAGCGAAATCTAAATGTGTTGTTTTATAAGAAGTAGTTCAAAAATTATTTGGTTTACTAAGCAACAGACTTCCTAATATAACTAATTTAAACAGAACAGATGTTGGGGGAGATGGAGAGATCAGAGGGAGAGACTGTAGGAGGAAAGTTGGATTGCTGACTACTGTTTTATTTCAGACTAGAGTACTTTCATAGGTTTTTGAAACACCCTGAGGAAAGACCTCCTTCGTAAACACTTCAGTAGATGATGTTAAACAAGACATTGCTTAAGATTCTGCATATGAGGAGAGCTTCCTGCTTTGATGTTGTAAACTGACGCTCCTACTCAAGATCAGTTTTTAAGGTTCATTTATTTCTAATACATCTTTCATTTTTACACAAGAATTGAAGTCAGTTGAAGAGTATTTTAATTAGGGGGGAAAAGAAAGCATTCTGCAGTGCGTATAACCCAGACAATGCTAGTCTCCCAGGCACGTCCATAGGCAAAACCAAGTCTTCTTTATGGATATGGCATCTGATAAAGCCGCAGACAAATACGGTTAATCAAAATAGCCACTCTCCCCATCACTAGTTCCTTGTATTCACATTTGCAACTGAATGTTAAGTAGCAATTCTTTTATTTAGGCTTTACCATTATTATATTAGAAGTAAACAAAACTCTCTAATAAGCAGTCACCAGTTTTCTGGCAAACTGTCTCCTGCCTGGTCTAGCTGTTGTTTTTTTTGTTGCATATTTGCCATTCTTCAGAGTGGAAAGAGACAAACAGATTCAAGTTGGAAAGAACTGATAAATAAGACAGACGAAAGAACAGAGAGTGAAGAAATGCTAATAAGAAAAGTCCAGACAATTTGATAAAATTTGTCTTTCTATTGTTTAAGAGAGCTCTAGGAGTCAACTCAATATACGCAAAAGGCCCCAAATTGATGCACTAGTTGACTGGGAAGTACACATATGGAGAGACAGCCAAACAAAATATTCCACAGCAACTAACAAAGGCAAGAAAGCTTTTCAGAGGAAGGAGCTTTTACATACAGGACTAAGTCTCTATAAGCACAGGAAAAGGAATTCGTATTTCATTGTGACAGCTGAAAGTACACCATGTTGAATCACTTAAGTGCCCATATTTATTCTGTCATTTCATAAAGGTCTGAGAAGAATTTTGCTTTCTTACCAAGGATATCTATATGTTCCTTGAATAGTTCAGAGACTGGTATTCCTTTTAAAACACACGTTAAAAGATGACAACTCCCAAAGGTAATTTGTGATTGGCATATACATTGGCCACAAATACATTTCAGTTTCTAGTCTCTGACATTTTTAAGGAGCCTTCAAAGAGGAGCAAGGAGAACAAAACTGAAAAAGATTATTTTAAAGGTTGAGCTTAATTTGATTTATGAAAAGGAAAAAAAGATCTGCTTGTTTGTGATAGCAGGTAACTGGAATAAGGATGTAGGAAATTTTTTTGTAGCTAACAATGTTATAGTCATACCTTGATGAATGAACAGTAATGGATTCACGCAGGTTTGGAAATCCCCCAGTCCTACAAACCACAGAACGGGTCATTTACAACAAGGACAGTTCTGAAAAATTACAAGTCTATTTAGTACATGAGACACGCATCTCCGTAGCTGGGTTAAATAAAGAGGAAAAGTATTTACTGTAAAGAACATAATGAATTCTACTTTTGAAATGTACAGTTGGATAGCAGGATTGCAAACAGAGCTGCTTTTATATTGTATCTGGGTTCTGCCTATATATATTGTTTCCTTAGTATTTGAGACTGTATATCTAAGTGCATGCTGCATCAGTTGAATTATTAATCAAGAGTTGATGATAATCACTAAAATGAAAGGTGTCTAAGTGAATTCACAGATGCCATAGTAGGCATTTTCAATCAGATATCCCAGGGAATTAATAAGTGATTGTGCGTACAAGGTGTAATGTCGTATTCTGGAGTTAAGATTATACTGAACTTTACTAAGTGCTGGAGGTAGAGCAGTTACTTCCCTACCCAGGAAAAACAACACCATAAGTCCCCATGATTAAAAAAAAATAGAAAAAAAAAGTCCAATCAAAGAGTAGCTAATAGAAAGAAACTTGATACAAAGGATGACTGTGGGATCTTCTGTTATTTTCCCTGTCTGTAAAGTTGGGAAGGATGAGCTGATGGATGACTTGCTATCTTAACTACATGGAGATATGGCTCATTTCACAATCAAATCCAGATACACAGTCTGAAATATTACTAGTAATAACTAAAGATATAAGCCTGCTAAGTAATGCTTTAACCAAGGACATAAAAAAATGGGGCAAAGTATTTTTATACTGATACACTGTAAGACTACACTACTTGGCAAATACAAAGGTTTCTTATTTTACAAAGACTAATCTAATATTGATGCCTCCCAAAAATCACTGCTAAGAAAACACCCTGCATTATAGGTGGATAAAATTTTAAGGGAACTTCTCTATAATTCTCAATGGTTGATAGAGTACTTCATTAGGTGTCAGTAATTCTGAATAATAATAAGGACTGTTCTTGCACTTACAAATATACTAAAAATATTCCACAAAATTTTAGATGACCATAATGTTGTAAAAGCGATAAGACAGTGCGTAAGAACTAGCTGTAATACTGTTGACAGTATGTGAATTTCAACTATCACAAAATTTCTTTTTTACTACTTTTCTGGTAAACCTGCTTTAGACTAGACTAGGTTCCAAACCTTTTAACTTTTGATACAGAGGACACAGCAGGGTGGGCTAGCAAGGAGGGGGAACTGTTCATGTTATTTCTGAACAAGGAAAATGCACATCAAAGTGATAAAATGGATAGGATTCCATTATTTGTAAATTTTATTTCTAGCCTATGGTGATGGCTTCCAGGTAAACAGTATAAACCAAGAATAAATGACATTTATTTTGGGAACTGCAGATGCTCAATTCCAAGGTCTGAGACTAGCTATCACATATACTTACTTACGGACATGTACCAAACAAGGCAGGGCATGGCATCAGTGATAGCTGGGAAATCTGATACCCTGGCAAGCTACAGAAAATTGGTGTCAAGTGTTCTTGGTGGCAGAAAGTAGCAGTTTGGTGAAATAATAAAGAAAAGGAGCACATTCCTTAATTTACATTTATATCTTATTTTCCACTCTCTTTTTCTTTGTGATATTATTACAGAACATTACTTCCATCTACTTACTCTAGAAAACGAAGCTTAGCAAAAAACTTATGAAAAGCATGCAAGCTCCTCCATTTAACTTTTGCTACTGGCAACGTTTGAGTTGCAAGAAGTGGAGGAGCCGTACCAAAACCGACAGAATGGGAGTGTGTGCGTATCTTTTCCTCCATCTATTTAAGCTCCTTTACAGCTATGGGTGCTCACATGTTCATATATGTATAAACCAAGTTTTGGCTTTAATTTAAAAAATTCATATTTTGGTCCACGAGTACAACAGTGGTTTCTCTTAGCAGCTCCAGCTGTTAGTAGACTTATCTTTTAGACAGGAACATTAAAAGCTACTGAACACGACTGTAGTCACATCAGTCACTCCATTATTTGCAGCTGGTCAGGACAACTGCGCTAGTGATCAGGCAGTCTGCTAGCATAATCTCAGCTCAGGATAGATATCTATTAATTTATATTTACCAAATCCAAAAAGATAGTATGTTTTATATTCGTATGACGTAAACTCAAATATGGTAAGAAATCCTTAGTAACTAGTAATTACCAAATTACTCTTTTGGTCGTATTGCCAAGAAATAGCCTTAGGACTACTTATCTAAAAAGTAAATAGGCAAATGTTATGAAAATGAGACAACAGAACATTGAGTATCTTCACAGTTGCTTGATAACATGCTGCAAAAATGGATACCCAGCACAGGTTATAACTGGAATTGGCTTCGCTACCTAAGCTATTTTAAGAAATGGAATAAGATGCTTACTAAGAATGATTTTTCCTATTTTGTTTAATTATTTACATCTTTTTACACTTAATGGGTTAGATTCTGATATTTAGTTTGGAAAAAAAATAAACATGAAAAAAAGCCTGGAGAGGGTATTCACAGAAAACATGACAACAGCATTTCCTCTTGTGCTTTTAAAGGAGAGTACCTGTGCGTTGAGCTTAGGGCACTCCTGATTCTTCTGTCCTTGATTTTGTCCTACTGCAACAGCATAGGTGGCAAGCAGAGTCCAGAGACGCAGGGCTTGCATACAGGCTGCCAACAAAAACCAACCAAATCCTTTTAAGAATTGGCCTGCTATATTACGTGATCTTTGCTATACCTGCTGTACAGAAATAAAAGTAGACATGCATGGTACATAGCTACGGCACTCTGAAAATACCCACGCTTAAGACTACTCTGATACATATTTAAAAACAGAGGAACATTTAAGTTGAATTAACCTATTGAATAGAAACTGCTAAATATATTTGTTCCTTCAATGCTGTTGCCAATTCTGTGCTATCAAATTTTTCTTTTAAAAATACATTTTGTCACAATAAACAACTGTAAGTAATGCCTCAGCTCATAACCCTGATTTAAAAACGCAGGCAGGAAACAGTCAGTACTGTTGACAGAAGCTGTGCGCACTTACCGGAGGGTTTCGCCAGAGCAGCTGCAGAAGCAAAAGAAAATTCCTCTTGCTTGAGGAACACTAATATAGCAGCACAAAGTGCAGTTGAGGGCGTTTCCAAATACAGCCTGACTAATCCCCGTGCAAAACCCCAGGGTCCTGTGACGCACGTCAGCAGCGCCCAGCAGTTTGTTATGCTCAGCACTACAGCCCGACGGGCTCACGGATGATCGGCTGGTGTACCAACAACAAAACCTCTGACCTTCGCCGCATGAACAGCCTCCATGGATGCGGCAGGAGAATTGGGGCGGCTCTAACAGAGGAAGGCACTTGTTTTCCAAAGCAGAAGTTTACTACTTCGTTACTTTTTAACCCTTTTACAAAGCCTTCCCAAGTATTTTAGGATTTCCTGTTGCAGAGTGCCACAAATTTCTTAGGGCTTTGGCATGTTCCCCTTAATGTTTACAAGGCAGGACACGTTTATTTGTGTAGCAGCAAATTGATTACTTAATTAATCTTTGCTTTGACTTTAATTATCTATGTGATACTGAAACGGGAAAACAAGGAGGCTTGTTTGTCAGGATTTTTGGGAGACTCAACATGCTTCCATTAGTTTGTCATTAGGCATGTTGCCTGATCAAAGACAGTAACTATGTGACACAGAAGATCTATTTAAAAGGAATCTTTTTTACCCTGCGAGGATGGAGGAAGTATTGTCTAACCTTATTTACACTTGGAAGTTGTGTAAATGCTTAGAAGTGTCACGTGAAGTTAACTCTTCCTATAGCAACAGTGCAAGCTTCCGTATACTATCCCATAATTTGTGTTCAGCCTTAGGTTTCTGATCACTGTTTCAGGCTGCCAGAACTAACAACAAACATCAGACCAATTCATACGTGGCCATGAATGTGACCAATGCCATTGTCATAATTATAGCAAGGGCAGGTTAGTAGTATAGCACATATAAATCCCTAACGCTATAACATGCCTCCCCTTCCCCCCATTACCAGGGCTCTAGAAATTAATTAATTATGAAAATTTCCAGGTAAGGAGGATCTGCTGGTTTTCTACATTGAAAAAATCAATAGACTTCTTCTGAATGGTATGGTGGATCCATATGTGTTTTGGGTCTGCATTCCAACTGTAGGCCAGTATGTGCTCTGTTAGGATTCCCCAGAGTGACCTACAAAGAGTACTTTCGTTTTTTTCAGTTGTACTCTCTGTGTTTGGACCCAATGAAACAAAATCATCCTCTTAGAATTGAACAAGATCCCCCCCAAATGAACATGTTAAGGTCTGCTGCATCCTCAAGCAGCAAAACAGCTTGAAAAGCATGTTCAAAATATAACATAATCCCTGCAAAGACTGTACACAGTTGTCGCAGTTTAACCTAACAGTAAATCAAACTTACTTGGCATTGGTATTTGTCAGAATTAATAGCTCCCATTAACCTACTTGCTATAGCATTTGTATACTGTTGTAAAAGGTAACATACAGGGAATATTACCTTCTGTAGTATTTTAATACAGTTAGCATGCTTTTGGCTAATGGTATCTCCCTAATAATATTTGGGAAAGTTATGTATAATCTTGAATAAATATGAATTATTTGCACAACAAAAAGCTGTAGCTTATGACAATGCTGGATCTCCATTTTTAAAAAGTCTTATGAACAATGAAGTAAAATACGCTTGCTAGATGAACCACGTAGTTCAGGTAAAGGCATCACTTTACACATGCCATTTGCAGAGTACCTGTCTTTGAGCTTTTATGTGTTTCAAAGGTGACAATGGTACTGATATAAATGAGTTTTGTGAACCTCTGGGGTGAGACTGGGATGCGGTGGGTGGTGGGGCTGCCCTGTTGATATTCTGGTGCTTCTCAGATGTGAGAAAATTAATTCTAATGCTACCAAGAATTTAAAGAAAGTTAGCGTGCTCTTTATGAAAGTTGGGGAAAGATAAAAGTAAAGTTGGCTTTTTTGTTGTTTTTTTTTTAACTTTAGACACAATTTAAGATTGAAGAAAAGGGTTGCAGAAATTAAGACCAATGTTTACATACTAATTTTTGGTATACCAGGCTAATTACAAAGCATTTTTAGTGAATGATTACGGTGTTAGTGAAACAGCTAGAAAATGACATGAGCAAAATTTCTGTAAACATTAATACAGCCAACACCTATTTCTTAGAAAAATATCTACTGTATCTCTAATTACTTTCACTTTAATGAAAATAACGTATATGAAACTCCTCATCTACAAAACAAGGAAGACTGCCTTGGAAACTCTAAGAAGCCTTTGTGTCAAATGCTTTAATTAACAAACAATAGCTACTACTGACCATGTTCTGTTACTGCTGATTTTAATCAGTTAAGCATTTTGTTTACGCTGTTTGACTTCTGGTAAGAGATGAATTAAAATTACCACTTCTTTCTTAAAGAGAGAGAAACAAACTCCAGTATGACATTTCCACTCTCAAAATACTGAAGGTCATTTAAATATATTTTAAGAACCACGAACTAAAGAGGTATAGCTATTTCAACAGATATGTTCTATTTTAACCCTTTGGTTTTGGCTGAGGGCCATATCTCGATTGCAGAATATGCTACACAGAAAAAGAGAGAGAAAAAGAAAATAAAACTTTACATATTAGATGATTTGTCATTCATTTAAGGCTAGGAAAAGGTTCAACTTTATATGGTGGTGTGTTAGGTGAACTTGGTTTGCAGAGATTCAGGATGCTCTCAAAGACTATGAAGCACTGTAAGTTTTAGTCTGAAGCTGAGACAAACTGGTTCTACCGGTCCTTACACACCTCTGCCCTAAGTTGCACCTATTTGCGGAAAGAAATGAACACAGCACAGATAAGTATATGTAAGCAAGTAAGCCGAACTCCTTTCTTTTTAAGATATAAAGTTGAATAATTCAACTAAAGAGACATGAGCTTTTAAAGACCAAGAAAGAGGTCATATTTAGGAGTCATTTCTGTTCATTAGAATTGGAATATTTGCTACGAAAATCAGAGGTGACTTAGCCCTGTCTACAATATAAACATTAGCTAGTGGCTTTTCATGACTTTACTATCTTTTATTCTTGTTTACTGAGCTTGCTACAGCTGAACAACTTTGAATATATTCCTGTATACTTAGCATATTCCCCAACTTTACTTGAGCAATACGTTGTTTTATTGCAGGGATCAATTTCAAACATTAAGGAACTGCGTTTGTTTTCTAATATTGTTTTTGTAGTAAGTCTACTTAGTACCTATTTTCCAAAGCAGACTACTTGATATAATCTCCACAAGACAGGGGAAGCTAACTGAATCTTAGCACTCAAGTACTAAAACCAAGCAGAAGAAAGGAACCAACATAAAAGAATTTAATTCAAGCATCATTTTTATTCATGCCCTAGTGAACTTAGTTAATGAGCAGCATACTGGTTCCAGCAATGGCTTTTTATATTGGTGACAGTTACAAAGAAAACATGATAAATGTTCAGTTTGATGAAGCTGGGGTAAATACATGTTTAGAAGGTTGCCTAGCAGGAACTTTGGATACCACTTATTTTTCCGGTACAGGTGTGGTGTAAAAAGATGCTAGCCATATTTACAGCTGTGATGCAATGACACAATACAGACATACTATTTGTATATGAAAGTGAGTGTTTATTACAGAGATGACTCATGAGGAATGTAAGAGATTCTTTAAGTAGAAAGAGCTTGAACGGCACTTGCTATGGAAGAGTGCTGAGAACATATTAAAGACTGAAATCATTACATTGTGACGAATCCAGAAAATACACATGCTAAGGTGGTGAGGGTCTTAACCTGAATGGTTTTAAGACTCAGTAGCACTATTGCAGCTGAAAACGTCTTTTGCCTACTCATCTATTATATTTAATAAATGTAAAAATAAATGCATGCATGGAACAGAGTAGAGGAGGTAAACACTGCATCACAAGACTTATTTAGCAACTTTGTTTGCTAGACATTTTCTCTATCTGATCAGAGATCAATTTTTCTTTACAATACAAGAGAAAAGTGGTGATCTTCTATACTCTGACAATTTATTGACTATATTGAACACATAAAGTTATCAGTCATAACGTATACACACAAATGCATAAAGAACCACTAAACTTCTCAAGTATTTAGTGTTGTGTTTAATATAACAATCACTATGATGTTGCTGTCATTGAAAAATGGTATCTTGGCAAAACCCCTGTGGTTCATTAAAAAATAAGGCTATATGAAGACACATTTTAATTCAGCAAGATAACTGTGCATGTTTTAAGCATGGGGTAGATCTCAGTTTCTCTAGGACTAAGCAAAAGTTTTAAGCAGTGGAGAAGAACAATGATTAGCTCATGCAGTGAGATAAATTATTCTGGTTTAATTATCTCTCAAGGTGGTTACTTTATAAAGGTCTATGAGGTCAAAATTAGAAGGGGGGAGTTGTGTGTTTTGCTTTGCCTTTTTTTTTTTAATAACGCCCCCCCCAGTTCTGCAGTCCTGGAAATCTAAAAGTTTTAGCATCAATTAGAAACATGTAGGAAGACATGACTTGCAATTCTATAAGGAACTGATTGTTCAGATGAGAGAATAAAAGATACTGCAGCATCATTGTCCCTTATGCACCTTCCTCTTGTGCTTACAAAAACACTCTAAAAGCAGAGATGCAACTGACATTTTGAATCTTACGAGAAAGTAGGAATGAAGGCAAGCCAAATACATTGTGGACTTGGTATCCTGAAGTCCAGGTAATAGAACATAGGGGTAAGAGGTTTTGGATGGACTTACACGTTAATCAAAGGCATTTCTCAAACACGGAGGTATTGCTACACATTACAAAATTCAGAACGAACAGTAACAACTGTGGCAACAGAAGTTGACGCTTCATGCAATATTTCAAATCCTCTATAGAATCTAGTCTGTGAAGAACTAATAGTAACTAGGGCCTGAATTTCCAGTATTTCATGTGATCTCCTCCTGTCAGTTATTACTCCAGGAAAAAAGTCTCTTTCTGAGAGAATATATGGGGTACAAACCATATAGAACCAGTTCTGATGATTCTGTGATTGAATGAATACGGCTGAGTGCAGGCATTTGTTGCCTCTGATTGTATGTTAGGGGAATTACCTCAGCTCTCTGCTTTGCTCCCACTGCCTCACTTTGGAGAAAATTAACCTTTAAAACTGGTAGGTTAAAAAAAAAAAAAAGCTATGTATTATTTAGTAATCATTGAAGTATCTGGAAATGTTCAAGTGATCTTCAGTCAGCAACCATGTATCTTGGAAATACTGGTCTATAAATGACATCCTACCTGAGCCAGAAGTTAATCTGCAGTTTTCTCAACTGTTCCTCTCCTCCCCTTGCCAAAAAAGAACACAAAAATATTCTAAACGTAAGCAAGCTCAGATCAATACTAAGAAGTTACTATATTATGCTTAAATTTTACAAATAGCTTCTAAAGCCCTAGAATTAAAAGAAGAAATCAAGGTTGTGCCACTCACTCAATCCAAGGCAGAAGAAAACTGAGCCTTTTTCCTCGGTCTTCACACTTGCATTTCACTGGTGCCTACTCTTACCAATGCTTTCTGGATAGCTCTCTTTATAATTCATTATGCACTTGCAACTTAAATACCAAATGCACTTCTGGTTTCCCTGCCTTACAGGGGATAGAGCAGAAAGGCCCTGAGGAGGGCAGTAAAGATGAGCCATGATATGAAAAGCTTCCATACAGAGAACAGTTGAATATAACAGAATTCCTCAGCCTGGAAAGTAAATGACTGGATAGCATAGAAAAGGTTTATAAGGAAAGATTGTTCACTGTCTCTTCCAGTGTAGGAGATGGAGGTCATAAAGTAAAATTAACAGGAGGCACAATCAAAACAAATCAAAGGAGTCAGCTACAGGTCACACAATTAAGCAAAGTAGTAAGACGTGGAATTCCTTTCTGGTGATACTGTAAGTTTACACAGCCTTAAAAAGGTACTAGATGACAACATGAAAAAAGCTCATCTTGAATTACAGACACTGCCTCTGAAATACAAGGTGCTGCAGGCTGGTAAATCATTCTGGAAAAAAAAAATCATGACGACTTGCTCCATTCTTATGCTTTCCCTGGGCCTCTGCTATAGACCACTGCTAGACAGATGATACTATCTGTATCAGGCAAGACCATTCATGGAAAGTAAGTCAACACTCCCTCTTTGTAACATGTGACAACAGGGAGAATCGCTTCCTCTTCATGATAGTGCTTCAGTTTCATTTCAAGTATCTTATTTTTTTACACTACCCTTCCTTTTTCCTACGAGTTCTTTTTCAGATACTGAAAATCCATTTTTGACAAATTAGAATTTCTGAATTTGAGTGGTATTCTCATTTTCCTTTAATACTTCTGTAGTAACAGGATAGATGTTGGAGTCTGGCTATCTGAAAGGTCTGCTTCCCTCTCATGTTACAGAGGATCTAACGCTTACTGAAAGAATGCTTACAGGTGAGGTTGTTGATACAACTAATCCTTCTTCAAAATACCAAGGCAAAGAGTACAGAATTCTAAGAACTGGCAGTATGTAGATACTGTGGTATATTTATAAATTCTTAATTAGCTATCTGATGTGCAAAAGCTCCCTTTGCATAATAACATAATTTTGATGACCTATACTATTTTTTCCCCAACTGTACATTTGCATGTATACTTTTTATAATTAAATGCCCTATATACATTTATATCATAGAATTATAGAATGGTTTGGGTTGGAAGGAACATTAAAGATCATCTAGTTCCAACCCCCCTGCCATGAGCAGGGACACCTCCCACTAGACCAGGCTGCTCAAAGCCCCATCCAGTCTGGCCTTGAACACCTCCAGGGATGGGGCATCTGCAACATTATGCATACATAATACACATAAGTTGAAATAATTTGCAAGAAATGCTTGTTTCCCTTGAATCTTCCCATGTAACACTGTCTAGAATGGAATTTGCATTAAGCCCAAGGCCTGGACTGAAGCATTTGCTGCTGATTCTCTTCTTCTCTTATCTGCTTCCAAGAAAAAAACATCTGCTTAGATTTTTTTTCACTAAGTCTAAGAATGCTGTATCTAGATCAAATAAACTCTGACCCTTGAATGGTGGAGTTGTGGGACTCAGTTTGAAAGCAAAGTCAGCAGGACAAAGTTTAATCTACAATCCTTTACCAAACACTACAATTCTGATGGAAGAATGCAGTGCTAATACAATATCCCAATTAAAATTACACATTGAGACTAATTAAGTTTTTAACTGTTAGGATCTCATTGCATACAGACACTTCTTGAAAAAATAAGCATTAAGTCTAAAGATGAAATACAGCTACCATACACTCATTTTAAAGGTAACAGTCAGCATGATGACTTGAGCCATGATGGATTGTTTTGCCTCCATGTCTCATTGTTTTAAGGATGTTTCTGACTGCTAGACTCACCCAAAGATGTAACTGGATGCTCCTTATTTCTTGTATCTCTGTGTGTTTGCCCTCTGGAAGTGAGACAGCGCCTGTTCAAAACCAGTTTGTACTATCACTACTATACTACTACTACTGCTAATGTACCAATACTGCTACTGCCTTGTTATTTATTCCTACCTTTCAGTTTCACGTACAATTTTTCCCTGGTAACATGCAGACCAGATTGAAGCTTATCCATAACTGACTTAAATTGCAAAGGCAGATGCAATCCAGGATAATAAATGTTGCCTAAATAACTGCTAAGTGTAAAAATTACACTTCTAGTCTGATATCTAGTAAGTTTTCAACAAAGAGGGAAAGCTTTAAAGGAACAGGGTTAATGGGACATATTAGTGATATTCATTCTGTCAGCATTAAGGTGGAGTAAAACAAAATCTTAGGTAAAAACAAAAGCTCTAATAAACTTGGATTATTTCAGTGATCTGCAAAGCAGACAAACTGTCTTGCAGGAAGGAAGCTACAACTAACGAGCAGGGAAACAAGTAAGAACAAGTACATTTGAAAAATCTTTATTGGTGGCAAAACCAGCTCAAGAAGTCTGAAATTCTATATTCAGGCACTTAATGAATCATCGGTGTCCAAGTCTGGGCCTTGCCCCACCCCTTTTAAAAAAATAATTTACAAATTAAATAAATTGTCTTTTTTTAAAAAAATTGGCATATATGAGAGCAGAAGCCACATTTCCTTCTAGCAATAGGCATTATTTACATAATTTATAGAAATGTTATTAACAGGTTTTTTTAAATTATTGTCTGAGTCAGTGCAGTTCTGTATTCTTTTGTAACATTACTGAACAAAAAGATTATAACTACTTTTAGTATTTAAACATGGCGCATTCTTTGACCTGAGTACTCCAACCTTAAGCAGACGTCTACTTGTAGTAAAAAATGCCTCATCTTTTTCTGACATTCAAGTAAAACGCTCTATTGATATAAGGATTGGCCAAATTAGAAAAATCCAGCGGAGTTTTAATAAGCACTGATTTTTTTTTTCTTCAAGTCAGAAATGCCTTGCAAATAACCTAAGACAGAGGTGACCAACAGAACAGCCACAGATTCCAACTTAATGGCACAGTGCCAGTCAAGCTGCTGCATGATTGATGTGGGACTAAAAATCTGCCTACTGCAGTCATTGTAAGTTCTCAGACGTTTTACAGCAGCTGACCATTTGTGCTTGATTACTTTTGGGTAAGGGAAAGCAGCTGACGTCCAGCAACTGGTCAGCATTACTGCGATATGAAGACCTCTGACAGAGGAAACAGTCACTGCAGATCAACTGCTGCACAGGGCGTGACTGCAAGAAGGCCAGGGGAAAAGTTAGACTTCCATGTCCTAACTTTTTATTTTCCACGTCCTCCATGACAGTACACTTACCCAACTCTCTTGCCCAGTCTTATCTGGCCTTATATCTCTTTGTGCCCGTTCGTTAGGAAAGGAGGCCAGGAAGAACAGTTGTGAGCTATTCCTGCCCCTCCGTTGCACTTAGCATGTGATGGGATCAGCCAAATTTCAGCGCTGAGCATCTGACAGGCAGCAGAGACATAGCTGCGACTCTAGGCACTGTGCACAAAGGAGCAGTTCAGTTGTACTTGTCTGATTTGGAGTTAGGTAGTGGCCAAGAAATGCCAGTCGTTGTGGGGCAGGATTTCTTAAATGACAGATTATTTACAAAATAGGGTCTATCCATCTTCAGAGACCTACTGTGCAAACCGATACAGTATTCACGCTAGTGCCACCTGCTGCTCTACACTGTCTGTTGCAGCTCAACTGACTAAAATTGAAATCTTGAAAATTAATTACTGACAAATGCACCATATTATAGCAATAAAATCTAACACTCTGCTTCTCTTCCACTACTTTTCCTGAAAGCCTCTCCAAGACTTATTCTTCATAGTAAGTAGAGAGTATACTGTAGTACACTTGCACAAAATATGCTTGTGTATGCACACACGGAGGGAAGAAAGAAGGCTGGTGGCTTGAAGCATTGCATTATACAATTCATTGAAGTGAAAATAAACTTTAAGAGGCAGCTACTCTATTTTTTTTTAAGGCAAGAACTTCAAAAGAGTTCAGGTATTTTAAAAAAGTTTCCAGATTACTGAAATGGTGACATTTTTACGCTTACAGGTTCATTTAAAATTGCTATTGAATTTACAGCTAGTATTCTCCTGTCTATAAATGCATGAATCCATACCCTGGGTCTCTTCAATGCCTATATTAATCAATTAAGATATTTTTTATATAAGTTGATAGTTCTTGTTAGCTCAAGGCTGACTGTTGAAATGCTAGGCAACTTTAATTCATAATATGAACACATTTGCAATGACATGTATTCAGACAATTAAAAAACCTTCTTACTGCTTATATTGTTTGACAGTTAAAGGTAACATGTTTAATACTTGCAGTATTTGCTGTTGGTCTTGATCTGTAAAAGAGTTTAATAGAACAGATGCCATTATAGCTCAACCAATAATCAAGAGTAATCGCAAAGAGGAGAAGAATCACTTGAAAGTGTGACTTAACGCATACCAAGCGTTTATTTAAAGGTAAATATATTCCAGAGCAGAATGATTCATTGAAAGATTGCTTTTCTGTCTTTGAGAAAGACTTTATACAAAAGATAAAAGAAAGGAGAAAACAAGCTCTTCTCAGCCTGTACGTACAATATGTAACGTGTCCTGGTATTTACCACTCAGAGCTCAATTTTCAGGTGTAGTTCATCATCACATTTTTTATAACTGTTATAACTAGGATAAATGAGTTCTAAAGAAACTAATGCAGAATTAAAGATTTAATTGATCTTCCCATACTCATTCTTTGTTAAGAATGTATGTTTCGAGACCTACTGAGTTAAAAAAAAAATTCATTTCAGAAAATGAAAACCTACTTCTGGAAACAGACGGTTACACTTAGGATTGGCTTATACTAAATGAAGTAAAATATTAGTATGAACATAATCGGTAGAGTAGATTACTTTTTGAAGCTTAACAGTGTTAGAAGAAAACACTGAAATTGCATCATTTTTTCTTCTCCTAGGATCCGAATTTTTAAAATTTCCAACTGTATTATTTTACAGTGAGAATAAAAACCTATTACTAGTATCAAAGTTGCATGGACATGAACTAAGCTTAAGTGTTTTTCCTGGCTGGTGTAAACTTGCTTTACAAGCCACATTCTTGGTTATTATATATTATGGTTATCTGTGCAAAAAGCCTGTAGGCAACACAACCTTCCTGTAGTAATGCTGGTGTTTATCACTTTGTCAGTGTGATTTTTCTATTGAGGAATACAGTGTAAACAAACCCAAAGTTTTATAGAAATAGTTATATGACACCTCCAAATGTCAACTCATATCAAGTTTAAGTTGGTTTTAAAATTGTAACAATATTCTAAAAATTATTCGAATACTCTAGTTGCTATTAATGTAAGGGCTCTCAGTCCACGTCAACAGGTAGGGGCAGTATTAGGTCTCAGGAGTTCTTTCACTTTTCAGTACCTAGGTTCATATCACAGCACTGTTCTTTTGGAATAGTATTCTTGCTACATGGATCACATCACTGAATAGCTCGAAAGGTCATGACATTTTAAATATTTTCACTGCAACAACCAGAAAGTGACAGTGTCCTGCAGTGTTATCATTAGAGAGAGTCCCTGTTCCTTCCATTCTCCTTACTCTTCTTTGTAAAGAAAAAAGAATGTATGAAGGAGTTTGACACACTAGCCATTTAGATTCTTGAATATGTATGCTACTTTTTACATACTCCTTTACTTTATTCTCCACTTGGAGGTCATCAGTGCCTCCTGACAGAGTAACATCACAGTTACTACAACAACTAGTCACTAGCACCGAGACAAGAATAAAGAAGTGGAGTGGTATGTGATTGCTGCCAGTTATAGAGGTCTGTATCCCTCATCTGTGGCACAAACGCTCAGATGCCCTATGAATCAAGAAGCCAGAGACTGGTAAGTAAAAGAAAATAATGATAATAAAAAACCCCTCCCCACACAAACCCTATGACAGTCACACTCACAGAATATGTTCCTTTATTTCTTAGGGAAGTAGATAGCAGTTACCTCACTTATTTGTTTGCTTATTTCTCTCCAGGTAAATGCTAATACTGCAAAAATCCACGTTTCTTTTCCTCTCCAACATACTAAAAAGGAAACTGACCAGAGACGCTTGGCTGTTTGAAAAGTTTCCTGTAAAATTGCTTTTTTAAAATTGCTTTTTAATTTGCTGCTGTTGAAATTTGATACAAAGTCTGTTTTTCAGGTAATTAAATCCTCTCTCTCCAGGGACAGAATGGAGAAATAGACAAATGAAACTTAAGCGTTTGCCCAGTTTTCTGGAAAACAAACCTGAGAGATTAAGTCTCAGTTTAAAGTATTCTGCTATTCTGTTTTCAAACAGCTCTATTATGTTTCTCATCCTTCTAAATTAAATACAATAAAAAGCTCCAAAAATAGTGAGAAATAAGCTGCTGAAAAAATCCAAGGTACTAACAAACAACAGAAAATACTCTTATTCCATTAAGCAGTTTTTCTTACATTAACTCCAAATTTTAGTTAGCATGGGCTATTCCTTATAGATGAGTATTTCTGAAAGATTTAGGCAACATTATTCACTTTAGTTTGTGAACATCTGCTTTCTGATGAGTTTCTAAGAGGCTTCGCAGAGTGTAAGCAAGAAACAGAAGTCTGTTGTCAGTAGAATTGATTTGCTATCTAAGGATCCACAACTTCACTGCAAAATTGTCTGGGGCCTGAAAAATCCCAAAGAATTAGCGTTACTGTAAGGTTTAATCTCTTTTAAAAGTAGCTACCAAACATTATCTAGTAAGTTATTTTAAGAATCTAATTATTAACCTTTTTAAATTGAACTTAGCAACCGTGCAGCTAACTTTTACCTTCACCTGGCTGCAGGAATACTTTTACAGTTTCAGAGAAATGGCAATTTGGCTGTGCAAAGTAATACAGAAGGCTTTGGGAGGTAGTTATTTCTTAACACACAGTGTGAAACTTCACGTGACTAGCTATATATTTACTATTAAAGCCTCTGTTACTTCAGAAGTGGAGGTGAAGTAACCCTGTCTACAGTTATCGGTGCCTAAGGGAAGCTCCCTATTTGCAAACTTCAGACGGTCAGTGAGGACACAATACTAATACTTTAATTCCAAACTTAAACCTTTGCTCCCAGATAAGATGCAGTAGTTTTATGCTGTCTTTATTAAGCTTAAATTTGTGTACCAGGCTAATTACTTTGCTAAAGAATTCATCTACTGAAATGTGAGATAGAAGTTTTAAAATGTCTTGATTTTTATTATCCAACAAGGAAACATGCTTCCCCTTATATTTTCCACAATGCTCGAGAATCCCTTCCACTCTTCTTCACATTAAATATTCTTGGTTTCATAATCCCTGACATTAACTTGTCTTACAGATATTCTATTTGATTTATAAAGGCCACCGTCTTCTTAGCATTTAAACACTGCTATAAGTCAGCTTTTTGCTTACATTTGGGTCTTATATTTATCTGATTTTATTTTAACAAAAAAAGTAAAAATAATAATTGCTGTATTTAATTATAATGAAAGAATATTTCATTGATGAGAATTAAGTCACATAACGAAAGTGTAAATAGGCCTGTCCCCTACTGATTTTGATAAAAGTTATAAATCAAGGTAATTATGAGTCTAATAGAGGTATAAAACCAAAGTGTAATGTTCCCCAAAGAAAACTTGAACCAAAAAAATCTGCAGAAAATACAAGAACAATCTGGTAATTTTAATCTAATACAGAAGACCAGCCTAGTATAGTAACTTGTGTATTAGAAAAAAACACATTTCAGTAAAGCAGTATTGCTCCCCATCACCACCCTAACTAACACTAAATTACAGAGTGGAAACAGCACCTTCTCCCCAAAGCTCAAGGGAAAGTCTCTCTCATGATAAACTATAACAGATACAGTGTTTTGTAAATTACAAATGCTGAATGAAATCTACATTGGTGGATAAAACTGTTTCAGGAAGTTCTCAAGAACAGTATATTCAAGTAAAGCAAACACTTAAAGGCATTTTTGCCCTTATTTGACAAACTAAACTCCTTGGTATGAAGTTTACGTAACTATTTCACTTATTTCAAAGAAATTTCACAGTCTGATTACGTGTCCACTGAAAATACTCCTTGAGGAAGAAAGAAGACTTGCAGCTGGTGGACTCAAGATGTTTGTTTGCTAAGGAAGCTGCCAACTTGAATATCGGTTGAAATGCTAGCTCTCTAAGTGAGCAGGTAGTATTAACGAGTTGCATCCAATTGGTAAAACGTTTCTGTATGAGAAGGTGGGCATGCTTTGGACAAGCTTTAGTTTTCCCTTGCAATTTAAAGTTGAGAAAAGCTCTAGTCATAAAAGCAGAATTTTTACAAGTATCTATTTAGAATCACAGCTCTGTGTCCAAGAGCATAGCTCGAAAAACGTTATCTGAAGTACGTACTTCAGAAATTCACTTACCAGAAATCAATTTAACACTGGTGCAACGACGTTTTTTCCCTACCAAAGGCAAAATCTTTGCAGCACAGATAAAAGTTAAAGTCTTCTCTGCCAAAACACCATTTAAACATTGTACAGAATGCTAGTACAAATACACCTTTACCATTTATTAGGCACTTTCTAAATTACAGCTCAAATGGAATATTGTTAATACAAGTTCGTGAAACTATTGGATCTGCCTTTTGAGTGTTTGCATGATCAGGCTTTTACATGTTATTTAATTGTCCACATAACTCTAAAGTAATTTCTACTACTACTATACTAGAATTTATAGTTAACCAGTGTTATTCCACTGTAAGTTTTCAAGTGAGTTTTGTAAAATCCTACTACAGAGTCCAGAGCCCTTTTTTAGAACTAGATCTCAAACCCCTTTAAAGTGGCAATCCAAACTTTCCGTTTTCCCACAAACTGTTGTTTTAAGTGGGCCCAGAGAAACTAAAAAGTAAGACAACCCCCTCCAAATTGTTGAATGACATGACTAATGACTAGAAACAGCATTCAAATGTTTTCAACAGTAAGTATAATGACTTTATGATTAGTAAAAAAACCACAGTGGAATTCTCCTCTGGACACACGTTATTGCAAACTGCATTGTATGATTTCCACCAGCAAGTATTGCAGCACACAGCCAAGTAAGGAGTTAGATAGCTCACAATTTACATAGAGAATCCTAGTTCTCAGCAAAATCTGTTTCCATGTATAATTAAAAAAAAAAAATCTGAACTTTTAGTAAGGTTTTGCAGGGGAGATCACAAAATATCCACTGGCTAACATCAAGTGACTTGATGATTTCAGTTCGGTTCTTCAGTACAGTGGTGTCCAAATGATAAACTCTAATTATGAAGGATTTAAGTGNTTACCATTTATTAGGCACTTTCTAAATTACAGCTCAAATGGAATATTGTTAATACAAGTTCGTGAAACTATTGGATCTGCCTTTTGAGTGTCCAGTGGAATTCTCCTCTGGACACATGTTATTGCAAACTGCATTGTATGACTTCCACCAGCAAGTATTGCAGCACACAGCCAAGTAAGGAGTTAGATAGCTCACAATTTACATAGAGAATCCTAGTTCTCAGCAAAATCTGTTTCCATGTATAATTAAAAAAAAAAAAATCTGAACTTTTAGTAAGGTTTTGCAGGGGAGATCACAAAATATCCACTGGCTAAAGTCAAGTGACTTGATTTCAGTTTGGTTCTTCAATACAGTGGTGTCCAAACGATAAACTCTAATTCTGAAGGATTTCAGCATAACGAGCATATTGTCTAAACGAAGACCTTTTACTGCCCAGTTACTGATAAGCAGATATTTAAATAATACCCTAAATAACAAGTTTAACGAGGGCAGTAGAGAGAGAGCTCCAGCTTCCTTTTATAGTAACTGTGAACAGACATTGCTTCCCAGTTTCAACAGAGGGCCGAACACACCCCCCTCCCGCTTTTGTTTTAAAGAAGTCATAAGCAGGCTTTTAAATTACCACCGAGACCTATAGCTTTACACAGAGGTACATATGGGCCAGACAGGACAGGACAGATCAGACGCTTTTAGTGCCAGTGGACTGTATTGAGGCAGAATAGCTGCTCCTGCCTCTGGCATCTGCCCTCATGACCAGAACCTGGGCTCGACACCCCTCCTCTGCCCCGTCGCCTCAAGAGGGGGGCACAAGACACAGACAGCCCCCAACATCTGGAAAGGGAGACCGGTCTTAACTTTTGGCGTCAGCCAGCGGACGAACTGCCGGCAGCAGGAGCTGTAGGGCCTGTAGGTGACGGAGAAGGGACTCGCTTTGGGCAAGGGGCTGGTATCTGAGGGCGGCCTGTGCGGGGCCTGCGTCCATCGGGGCGGCACTGGGGGAACGGGCCCACCAGGGAGGCGCCGGCCCGAGGAGGAGGAAGGAGAAGCGCGGCGGGGCGCCGGCCTCCTCAGCCTCCTTTCCCCGCGCTCTCCGCCTCTCACCACGTACCATCTCGATGATCTTGGTCTTCCTGCCCGTCTTCTTCTTCATGGTGAAGATGTACTGGGCCAGCACCACCCCGCCCACCAGGGCGCACACGCTGGCGCTGGCCACCGCTCCCATCTTCGCCACGGCGGTCCTGTCCATGGTAGCCCCCCAGGGGTCACGGCCCGCCGCCCAGAGCCGCTGCGGGGAAGCCGGGCGGCCCCTTCGTCGCTGAAGGCGGAGGAGGTCGAGGGGGAAGGGGGAAGGTGCCCCTCGGCGCCGGCCCCCAGCGGGTCCCCACCGACCGCCAGAGCCGAACGACGGCACCGCG
>VXBO01014433.1:236-17449 GCA_013400135.1 Rhinoptilus africanus | reverse complement strand
GGAGGGGAGGGTGGCGGAGCCGGGCGCCGCAGGGGGCGGCGGCGAGGGGCGGAAGGGCTTGGGAAAGGAAAAGCAGCAGCCGGGAAGTTAGCTTTCTGCTTTTGTCTTTTTTTCTTTTTCNCTTTCGCCTGGCCTCAGACCGCGCCTGAGGCGGGAGCTCCGGCGGGAGAAGGGGGGCTGCCGCCCCGGAGCAGCTCGGACCGGGGGCGGGGGGTGCCGTTGTCTCCCACACAGGTGAGCCCCCGCCGGTCTCTGTCTCTCTCCTCCCGCTCCCGGGAGGGTGCGTGTCTGTGCCGGCGAAGCTCCTGAGGTGCGGGGTGGGTGCCCCACGGGTGCTCTGCGGGGGCGTGGGGGGAGAGCTGCGCTGTCGCCAGCCTGCCCTTGGCCGCCGCGGGTTGCCTAGCGAGCATAGCGACGGCAACCGCCTGAAAGGGAGGGGAAAAAATAAATGCTTTTTTTTTTTTTAAATTTACCGTAAAGAGGAATGGCGCGAGCTTGCAGGCTGCCTTTGGCCCGAAGGAAAACCAAGGGATGAGGCCATTGTTTTTCCCTTCTGCCCGCAGCCCGGCTGCCCCTCGCCCCCTCCGCGGGCTGCGGGGTGCTGCGTGTTGGGGTCCCTCCCCACTCGTGGCGGAGCGGAGCACAGGCGTGGAGCGGTGAGCTTTGAACTAGGGTAACGCGGTTGTTAAGCCGCCTACGAAAGGATTAGTTTCCTCCTCCTCCTCCCCCCTCTTCCTAAAATAACACCAGGTAGGGAGCAGGAAAGCTGATTTGTGCCCTATCTGACCAAGTTATTTAGTCGTGTCACTAGGGCATCTTCAAGGCGATTGCTTGGTGGAGGTGTTGATGTTGCCTGTGTCTTCGCTCACTTTTCCACAAATGAGTTCTCTTGCAGAAGACTTGCATCAGAATTTTTTTTTCATGATACTTCTTGGTAAAAGAGAAAACCTCAGTTCTGTGACTTTGAAAACTTATATTACTTAATGCTTGCTGCGGAAGACTTCTAACAGTTTAAAAAAAGCTGTTTTTTTTTTTTTTTTGCTTTTTCTTCATATAAGTAGCAGTGTGACAACTAGTTTCTAAACTGAAGATAAGAAGTCTCCTAAGGGTGTCTTCTGAACTACATAACCAGAAACCCAAGGCACTTGAAATTAACATGTCTTCATCTCACACTAGAGCAATGTGAAGCTAAGAGATGAAATATACTCGAAAGTTGTTGTTAACAAATTTGTTTGTATAAACAGTTGTATATGTGTTAGTAAATACTTTAACAGTGGTTTGTTTCCTTTTCAGTAAAGAAGAATGTCATTGTTTAAAGCTAGAGACTGGTGGTCCACTGTGCTTGGAGAAAAGGAAGAATTTGACCAAGGCTGTTTGTGTGTTGCTGATGTTGATAATAGTGGCAGTGGACAAGGTAAGTTCAGAATTGCATGGTTGCTGACTTTTAAGGTGCACAGCTGCAGGTCTGCTCTGACAATGCTTACTGGCAGCTTGTTAGCCAGGCTAGTTAGTTTAAAGTCTGTGTCCTGGTTTGAGGTCTGCTATCTTTAATGTGTCCTTGTAGCCTTAAGAAGACAGATTCGATGACATTTGTCTTTGTGTATTTGTAAGTTTCTAAACACTTTAATTCTTGCTACTAATTTCTATCATGTCTTATTCCCTCAGTTGTAGATATCTTTAAAATAGAGAATTTTCAGTTAGTCATGGGAGCAAACACATGTTGTAAGTTGTTGAAATAACTTGAGGGGAAAAAAAGGAAGGTAGTAGCTAATAAGCTACGAATTTAGAAAAACAACCTTTTTTGCCTGGAAAATAAGGGGCCAGTGAAATAAGTGACTCTGAGTAGGCCGTGCTTTTCTATGTAGTCAATAATGTGGAAATAATGTGTGGTACTGATGTGTCTGAGGACATATTTACAGCAGTACATGATCTTTGCTGTTAGGGAGAGTTCTTGTGTGTCTGTATTTTTGAAATCAGTAAATATTTGTGGTTTTTATGATATGCTCATGTCCATCTTGGAACTCTGTTCTGCTCAGTAGAGGTACTTGATTTCACCATTGCCTTAATCTTTAAAAAATATTTTTATTTTGGATTGTCCCTTTTCAAGAGGATTTGAACAAAGTTGAGCTGTTACTGGTTTGGTGTACAACCTTTTTCAGTAGAAATTCGTAGAATCATTTAAGTTGGAAAAGACCTTTAAGATCGAGTCTAACTGTTAACACAGCCAAAACCACTGCTAAACCATGTCCCTAAGTGCCATGTCTATGTGTCTTTTTAATACCTCCAGGGATGGTGACTCAACCACTTCCCTGGACAGCCTGGTTCAATGCTTGACAACCCTTTCAGTGAAGACAGTTTTCCTAATATCAAATCTAAGCCTCCCCTGGTGCAACTTAAGGCTGTTTCCTCTTGTCCTATTGGTTCTTACTTGGGAGAAGAGATTGACAACCACCTTGGTACAACCTCCTTTCAGGTCGTTTTAGAGAGTGTTACTGTCTCCCCTGAGCCTCCTTTTCTCTGGGCTAAACAACCCCAGTAGCCTCAGCTGCTCCTCATAAGACTCGTTTCTCTAGACCCTTCACCAGCTTCATTGCTGCTCTTTGAATGTGCTCCAGCACCTCAATGTCTTTGTTTCAGTGACAGGCCCAAATTAAACATGGTATTTGAGGTGTGGCCTCACCAGTGCCTGGCACAGGGGGATGATTACTTCCCAAATCCTGCTGGCCACACTATTCCTGATACAGGCCAGGGGTGCTGTTGGCCTTCTTGGCCAAGTGGACACACTGCTGGCTCATATTCAGTTGTCTGTCAGCTAACACCCCGAGGAACTTTTCTGCCAGGCAGCTTTCCAGCCACTCTTCCCCAAGCCTGTAGCATTGCATGGGATTGTTATGACCCAAGTACAGGCTTTGCTGACACCTCATACAATTGTCCTCGGCCCATTGATTCAGCCTGTCCAGATCCTCCTGTTCAGCCTTCCTACCCTTAAGCAGACTGGCACTCCCGCCTAACTTGGTGTTGTCTGCCAACTTACTTGAGGGGGCACTTGATCCCCTCGTCCAGATCATTGGACAAGATATTAAATAGATTTTGACCCAACTGAGACCTAGGGAACACCACTTGTGACTGGCGACCAACTGGATTTAACTCCAGTCACCAAAACTCTTTGGGCCCAGCCATGCAGCCAGTTTTTAACCCAGCAAAGTATGTACCCATCCAAGCAATCAGTTTGTCCATGGAAATGCTGTGGGAAATGGTGTCAGAGGCTTTACTAAAGTCTAGGTAGACAACATCCACAGCCTTTCTCTTGTCCACTAAGTGGGTCACCTTGTTATAGAAGGAGATCAGGTTAGGCAAGCAGGACCCAGCTTTCCTAAATTCATGCTGAATGGCCCTGATCACCTGGTTGTCCTGTATGTGCTGTGTGATGGCACTCAAGATGATCTGTTCCATAACCTTCCCCAGCACTGAGGTCAGATTGACAGGCCTGTAGTTCCCTGGATCCTTCTGGCCATCCTTGTGGATGGTCATTGCATTTGCTAACCTCCAGTCAGCGGAGACCTCCTTGGTTAGCCAGGACTCCTGAAAAATGATCGAAAGTGGCTTGGTGAGCACCTCTGCCAGGTGCATTAGTATCCTTGTGTGGATCCCATCCAACCCCTAGACTTGTGTGCATCTAAGTGGTGTAGCAGTTTGCTAATCATTTCCCCTTAGATTATGGGGCCTTCATCCTGCTTCCCATCCCTGTCTTCTAGCTTAGGGGGCTGGGTACACTGAGAAAAACGCATCTTACTATTAAAGACTGAGGCAAAGAAGGCATAAAGTACTTCAGCCTTTGTCACTGTTTACCACCACATCCAATAAAGGATGCATGTTCTCCTGAGCCCTCCTTTTGTTGTTAATGTATTTATAGAAACATTTTTTATTGTCTTTTACAGCAGTAGCCACATTAATTTCTAGCTGGGCTTTGGCCCTTCTAATTTTCTCCCTGCATAACCTCACAACATCGTTGTAGTCCTCCTGAGTTGCTTGCTCCTTCTTCCAAAGGTCATAAACCCTCTTCCCTCCTGGCCAAGTTCTAGTCAAAGGTTCCTGTTTAGCAAGGCTTGTCTTCTCTGCCTTTTAAGATTTCCTTCTTGGGGAATGTCCAGTTTTCCTAGACTTCTTTGCCCTTCAGGAGTGCCTCCAAAGGGACTATAAACCAAGTCCCTGAACAGGCCAAAGCCTACCCTCTGGAAGTCCATGGTAGCAGTTCTGCTAACCCTGCTTCTTATTTCTCCAAAAATTGAAAACTATTATTTTGTGATTGCTATGCCCAAGACAGCCTCCAACCATCACATCACCCACAAGTCCTTCTCTGTTCACAAACAACAGGTTCGGTGGGGTGCCTTCCCTAGTTGTCTCACTCACAACTCTGTCAGGAAATTATCTTCCACACACACCAGGGACCTCCTCGACTGTTTCTGCTGTATTGTATTTCTGTCAGATTATCTGGCAAGTGTAAGTCCCCTACCAGAACACAGCCTAGTGATCATGAGACTTCTCCCAGCTGCTTATAGAATATTTCATCTGCCTTTTCATCACGGTTGGGTGATTTAAACAGACTCCCATTGTAACATCTGCCTTGTTGGCCTTCCCCCTGATTTTTGTCCATAAACACTTGACCCTTTAATTGCCATCATCAACCTCCACACAGTCAAAACACTAATTTACAGGGCTATGCCGCCACCTCTCCTTCCTTGTCTGTCCCTTCTGAAGCATTTATAGCCGTTCATTGCAGCACTCCAGTTTTGGGAGTCAAACTATATCATAGTTTTCCAGCTGCGCAGTGGCTTACAGCTCCTCCTGTTTGTTGCCCGTGCTGTGTGCACTGGTGTAGATGCACTTCAGTTGGGCTGTTGATCCCACCACCTTTTTCTGGGAGAAGTCCTAAGTCCTGTGTGACTGTTCTCAGGCACTTCTGTGGTTTTAACACATTAATAACCCTTAAATCTTTGCTCCTGCATGGATCTACATCCCTTTCATCCTCTGGACAACAGACTGAAGGATCTAGCTAGCATGCTGTCCCTCAGCCACTGGTGTGCCACCCTCAGGCTTACCTCTAGCGAGCCTGGTTTTCTCCCTTTCCCCCTTCAAATCTAGTTTGAAGCTCTTTGAATGAGCCCTGCTGACTTCTGCACAAAGATCCTTTTTGCCATTAAGGCAGGTGTACCTCATCTGTTGGCAGATGGCTTGGTGTTGTGTAGACTGACCCATGATCAAAAAACTCCAAGTTCTGAATAATCTTTTCCATGTGGGAAAAAAATGTAATTGATGTAAAAGCAGGACTTAAACAGTGTTGTGGGAGCAGTAGTCTGCTGTTTTATTTACT
The DNA here is from genome assembly GCA_013400135.1 of Rhinoptilus africanus. Classification (NCBI taxonomy): domain Eukaryota; kingdom Metazoa; phylum Chordata; class Aves; order Charadriiformes; family Glareolidae; genus Rhinoptilus; species Rhinoptilus africanus. The sequence goes on along the minus strand of VXBO01014433.1, from coordinate 12,078 downwards.
TTCCCAACATTGTATCTTTTCTTTGTTTTTAGACTAGGTTCTTTTTCTTCCTGAGTTAAGGACCAAATGCTGAGAGAGCTGGTGTTACTGAGCCTGGAGAAGAGAAGGCTCCAGGGAAACCTTTTAGCATCTTTCCAGTACCTAAAGGGGGCCTACGGGAAAGATGGGGAGGGACTCTTTATCAGGGAGTGTAGAGATAGGGTGTGAGGTAACGGTTTTAAACTATAAGAGGGTAGATTTGATACTAGGAAGAAATGTTTTCTGTGAGTGTGGTGAGGCACTGGAACAGGTTGCCGAGAGAAGTTGTGGATGCCCCATCCCTGGAAGTGTTCAAGGCCAGACTGGATGGGGCTTTGAGCAGCCTGATCTAGTCCCTGCCCATGGCATGAGCTTGGAACTAGATTATTTTTAGGGTCCCTTCCAACTCTAACCATGCCATGATTCTGCAGTGGGCTGGTTGCAATTGCCTAGTCACAAGTCAAACTGTCCTCCCTTAAATGTAAGTATTTTTAAGGAGTTAATAACTAAAATGGGTTTAATTTACTGCTGAAGGAATACTTGTTACTGACTGAGGAAAAGATGAGAGTGAGGAAGGCAGTCAGTATTCTCCGAATGAGGGACTTGGGAGTGCAAGTTTTTCTGTGACTGAAGAAGAGATGAAGAAGCAGCTGTCCTGAGCATTTAATGTGAGGTCCTATGGAACCATGCAAAGCCTTTAGAGCCTTGTGAACTTTGTTAGGAGTTACTTGTGTGTTCTCCTGGCTTGTAAACAAGTATTATTATTTTTGATTTTGATCTGCATTGACATGATGACCTGTATCTAGAGGAGACAAGTACTTGCAACCAACTTGGTTGTTAATATGAGAGATACCTCTTTGGCCTTTTTTTCATTAATAACTTTTTGTTATTCACAAACAACCAAATGACTACTTGCTTAAAATACTGATTCCAAAATAACTCTAATGTAACTACTGCATTCTTCTTTGAGATAATGGATGTGTCTCAAGAGCAGATGATCTCAAAGCCTGGCTTTGTTGGCATGATGTAGTAATCTGGCTTTAGTTTGCATTTGGATAAATGTCATCCGTCCTGATTTTCAAGTTTCACACTTCTTCTAGTGTGATATGTGTACGCACAAATCTAAGATGCAGAAGCTGAAAGTTTCTTCAAAACTTCTTTTTTTCAAGCTGAAAAACTCTTCAAAATCATAATGTGACTTTTTAAGAAGTGTGAACAACAATTTAAAATGATGGACTAGTAACAATGATCAGTGCCACCACCATGATAATTGCCATATTGAACCCTTTGCTGGCAGATTTTCATGGATTTGCAAAAAAGCTAATTGCTAATATTAACCTAGAAGATGGAGCATAATCAACATTAATTGAATCATGTAAATGTTCTATCTTTTTAGGGTATTCTTTGAAGCATTTCTGCAGCAGATTGAGTTCTCTATGTACTATTGTATTCTGTAGTCTCCTTTGATTATTTTTTTTTAGATAAAATTATTGTGGGCAGTTACATGGGATATCTTCGAATCTTTAATCCGCGTCCTGTGAAACCTGGAGATGGAATACAACCTGAAGACTTGCTCTTGGAAGTGCAGTTACGAGAACCAATATTGCAGGTGGAAGTGGGAAAATTTGTTTCGTAAGTCAACAACAGGCTATGTTGCTGTTTTTTTTGAGGCTTAAATGTGATTTTTTTTTTCTTTGTTTTGGGGGGTGAGTTTTCAATTTCCAGATGGGCAACTATTAAGAACATCTGTGAATACTGTAGTATGTGTTTGATCTGCTTTTTGAATCATCTTGATATGAGAGAATTTTTACTTAATGTATATGTGAAGGATAATCTTCCAGATACTTCTACAATTTTTTCCTGTAGAACAGGAAAAAACCCTATATTGAACGGGTTTTTTTTACATGCTAAGAAAACTTGAGTAACTTGTTATGATCTAAGAAGTAATATTGGCCAGTTGTTTGGGTTTAATAGAGGATTGAAGATCTTTAATTCCAATGAATTTAGTGGAAGTGGCCAGGTAGAGCAGAGATACTATGACTCTAAGAAAAAGGCTTTATATTTAATTGGCTAGAAGAGAATCTACTTAGGAGAACTTTTTTTTTTAAATGAGCAGAAAAACAAATGGATATGAGAATTGTCACTCCAAACAAGTATTATTCAGCAACTATATACGTTACTTTTTTTCAAAAATTCACTTTTGTACCAGCTGCATGGAACTTAAATTAATTAAACTATAAGGCAGAAGTCATAAACTCAGAATCCCATATTCACATTCTTCTTCCCCCAAAGCTAAGGAGTATTTCTGCAAAGAAAGTTCTTCTGCTGTAACTGTAGAAAATGTTTTAGATCATTTCACAGAGTAAGGCGTTGGAATTCCTGCATGGGGTCATTTCATGAGTGCTTGAATAAAAGAACAGTTTCCAACTGATGTAGGGATTTCTGCTTGTGGCCTTTGGTCTTGGAGCACAAGTCTTTCCCATGGTTAGTACAGGTTTTTCTCTCATTTAAAAAAAAAAATCATGCTGCAATATTAGAAGTTGGTTTCAAAATTGAGTCCTTTAAGAACAAATATAGTTGGTGGTAAGAGAATCTACTTAGGAGAACTTTATTTTAAAAATGACTTCTTAATTTCAAAATTAAAATGATTCCTTTAACTTCTAATACTGCAGCAGGAATTTATGAAGAGTATGACTTCTGAGTTTTTGTGCTAGCATCTAACAACCAAACTCTCAGATTTGACCCACACCTGAAAGTGATTTTAACATGTTACTTGAATTTTATCCTGTATGCATTTTATTTGGAATTTATTTGAAAACAGTGCTTTTTTTTTTAACTTTTTCTATAGTGGTACTGAAGGACTTCATCTGGCTGTGTTGCACTGCCGAAAACTCTGCGTATATGCTGTTTCAGGTTAGTTTACAGCTGCAAGCTTTCCAGTGATTTTATGTGTATTCTTGAGTCTGGATTAGGTTAAATGCTAAACTTGGTATATACAGTGTTTGCCTATCCTCTGTGAAGAACTGCAGTCATGTTCTCTCACTCAAACTCACGTATGAAGACGAAATTGAGATTTGCTGATCTGCTCAGTGCTTGAGATGCTGTCATGTGTGTCATGGTCTGTGGTTGGTAGTGCTTGTGAACAACTAGTTCCTGTTAACAATTTTAGGAGTGGGTGTTACTGTTCAGCAACACTAATGAGCAAATGTTTGTTTAATGCTAACTTACTGAGCTCTTTAAAAGTGGAACACTTACAATTATTTCTGAACTCAAAAATCCAGATAACTTCTTAGAAAGCCAGAACATTGGTAATACAACCCAAGAGAAGATTGAAAGTTAATATGGATAAGAAGGTGAAACTACTTATGTGTTTTCTTAAATCCTCGTTCTTCTCCTGCTTTGTTTGGAAATTCTAAGTGCTGTATTCTCTCTGTAAGTAAAGAGGCAAGTCACAAAATACCTATTATGTGCATTGAGTTCTCTCTAATATGTTTAAAGCAAAGCACAGATTTAAGAAATCTATTGATTGTCCCCCCATCTTCAAAATTCAATAGACAACTATACATTGTTCATTTTCTCTGCAGGGACAGCTGTGTCTCAATTCATTATAAGAGCATGGATTTCTTGTAGGAGCAGCTTGTTTCCTATTCACAGCCTTGTAGGCAGATAGGTTACAAACACATGCTCTCTTTCCAGATTCTTTTTCCTTCTAGTTACCTTACTTGGAGACACCTGTAAAACTGGTCTTTGTACTACTTTGAGATATACTCCAATTTTCATACTGTCCCTTCTCTGTAATAGTGCTTATGTTTTAGGATTGTAGCCTACCAATATGATTTTTATTAAAACAATTTATTTTAAAATTTGCATTAATGGCATACAACAACATCAGTCTAGAATTTCTTTTCTAATTATAATTTGCTGTTTGGTTTACATGGCTTAAGCATTTAGTAATAATAGAAGTGAAATTTTACAATCCTTTAAAAGACTTTTCATACTAATTTATATTAGGATTAATTCATGCTTAAATGGTAATTTCACTTACTGAACAGGTACTTTCAAACAAGCTCCTCTGAGAAATAACAGTTGTTACTACTTTATGTTTCCGTGGCAAATTACAGTTTCATAAAGCAGTATTTTTACTGGCTTTATACATGTTGCTATAGCTGTTATTTATAATAAAATAGCTGTGTTGCTTCTTGCCAAAGGAAAGCATCCTTCAGGCCTGAGTAAAGTATGGCCTGGATATTGTATTACAGTCAGTATACACAGACTGACTACTTTCTAACTTGTTTTACCTGTGGTGTTGCTACTTAGCTAGTTACTTATCCAGTCAGGGTTTTTTCCCTCACATCTGTTCTAATCCTTTCCCTAATGTGGGCTTGTGTTAGGGGTAATTGCTTAAAAGCTATATTGCATATGGTGTTGGAATAATCTTTGTATACTTAAAGCTGTGGTAGCATTTATCTTAGATAACATTTACTTAAAACACCTTTTTCCCTGCTGATGTGACTGTTCTCAAATATATGGTTCCTTTTTCTTCATGAAGTGCAGGAAAGACTTGTCAAAAGGGAAGCTTTAACTTCAGTTTCTTTAGAAAGACTTTTTGAATTTCAGCTAGTTTCCTGAAGGCCTCAGGAAGTTAAAGCTTGCGCAGACCTTTTCAGAGAATGTGATGTATATCATAAAGTTATTTTTATTAACATATGTTTGTCTCTTATCCGTGCATTCTTGATCACTGCATTGAATTTCAGACAGAGTACAGGCAAGTGATAAATGTGCTCAGAGCATAGCTTTGTCAAATTATAGCTAATGACTAGCTACAGCTTAATTTGAGATGAAAACTATTACAGCTGAGGCTGGCTGTTGCATATGACATATGCATTGAGTAAAGAGTAAGAATTCTCCTTTGAACAGGCTTTTTTTCTGTCTTTAGAGGTGTACCCAACATGAAGAAAAATATATTTCAGTAATAAAACCTCAGCCTCTTGCTGGTATAAGGTATAAGTCTTTATACAGTATTTAGTATACTAAGACCTTATTTCTGGTCTGGCCTTTGTGAATTGTGTAGCTTGTTGATTTTTTTTTTAAAGAAAGCAGCAGTGTGAGCCTTCATATCTCAGAGTCACTAGGAGTAACTTACAGTTTTTCAGTTTTAAAGTGGTACTCTTTTACTTCTTCGATGTTGCATGGATCAAAGATATAAAAATATACCCTTTGTTTGTTATAGGAACTCTGGGAAATGTGGAACATGGGAACCAGTATCAGATTAAATTGATGTATGAGCACAATCTTCAGAGAACTGCTTGTAATATGACTTATGGCCCATTTGGTGGTGTAAAAGGTAAGCTCCTTGTTGCATATTCTTTATTATTAGTTGTTTAACTGTGAATGGTTGAGGATTAATTTAGATTTTTGAAAGGCGATGTGATGCTGCTGTCTAGAGGAAACTCTCTTTCTATAAATGATGGTATCTTTCACCTGATGCTTATAGAAAATAACTGAAACTAAAATGAGGCAGAGAGTATTAAATGCAGAATAGTTGTTTCCTGACACCTTGAACAGAATATGAATTTACAAGGGTAATACTGTTTTTAAAAAAACATTACAAAGCCCCTGCCTCTTTCCTTGTAAAATATTTTAACATCTAAAATAATTGTTTTCTTTTATGCTTCCATTTTGTTTTGCTTTTCTGCAACTTGCTTATCCTGGACAAAGGAAAAAGTTAACATCTTCATTCTCTGGACTTAAAATATCATGTGTCTTTATTTTTTTAAGTCTGCATTAGGTATCTTTAATCTTTGATGGGAAAAACATAACAGTGGAAAATGATATTTATCGGGTGTGTGTAGTTTTGAATGAGTTTAATAGATAGTCTTTTTTGAACTTGTGACACAATTATGAATGTTTTTGTGTTCCATCTGGAAGCATTTAGGTTTGCTCTATATGATAGCTCTTTCCCTTCAGAAGTAGAGTTTGCCCAATATTGCCCAACAATATTGGGGAGTGGTAGTCATCATAACTCAAGTAGTGAAGTAAGTCCCTAAACTGCTGGCAGAGTGATGTCACTTTACCAAAGCAGAAAGTCTTCTGAGTCAGTATGGCAAATATATGCAGACAATTGCTCAGTTCTATGTCTGTGATATTCTTCTAGTAATAATTCGGCGATGCCTTACCCTAAACTCAAGCTTGTCCCTGGACTTAAATTCAGATGACCAAAATTTATACTGATCGAAGATATTTTCACCTGCTAATTTTGCACAACCACCTTGGGAAAAACTGTCAACTCATATGGGTGACAAGGTATCTATGGTTATCTTGAGGGGTGTGTGTATAGGGCACGGGCATATTCCTGTTAACAGCAGAAAGCCAGTATTGAGTTTCGTAAGTCTGAAAAGAGGGAATGGTGTGCTTCCTGACATACTGTACTGGAACTGCAGTTACAGATGTATTGAGGGGATTGTAAACAAAGAATTGTGAGCGTCTGGAATGGTTCAAGGATAAAACAAATACCCATGTACCACCATGCAGTTCTGCAGAATAAACTGTCTGGATTTTTGGTGTGCATGTTTGTTTCCCATGAAGATCTGAGTAGAGGTCTGACCACCAGGCTCAATCTTGATGCAAGAGCTGTCTCTTATCTACTTTATCATGAGCTGTGGGGGGATGCAAATGATGTTATGAAGAAAATCTCTCTGCAAGCTAGGGAGACAGAAGGTAAAGTTTACCTCGGAACCTACTCAGCCAGCCAAATACTTTTCAGCACCTAGGGTGGTCAAAATGAGGGCCAATCTTGACAAAGCAGCAAGAACAGCAGAGGGAACTCAGGTAAGTTCTGTGAACTTTTCTTGTTTTCTAGTAGCAGTTCTGTCTCAGCATGACAAGCTGCTTTCCTTTTCTGTTCTTCCCAGTGTTCCAGTTCTCTTGTGTGTTTATTGCTGTGGAAAAAGCACGGCCTCAAGTCTTGTTTTGAGGTGGCAAAAATGTGAATAAATGAGGAAGGCAGAGATTTGTGTTATGTAATAAATAATACATATTCATATCAAAAGATGAAGAAGCTTGCTGTTTAAGACCTAAATCTAGGAAAATGACAGTGAATGTTCAGGTACTTGGTAGTGGGCTACTAAGGCACATACTGAAGCTTCAGAGAAGTAGGCAAAATGGACACTGGAGAAAATTCTTTTGGGGAAATGAATGAATGTTCTTTTTTGTAGATTTTCTGGACCGAATATTGTTTTTATGTGGCTTTCTTGGACTGTCTGATTAGATGACTTGTCAAGAATGTGCTTTTAATCTTGCCCATAGCCTTTTGTGGTAAATCTATTTCTTTTTTTTTTTTTGAGTATCATCTTTAATACCCTGTTCTCTTCTTGAGGCTTATGAATGACAGTGTTGTGGTTTTATTTACATCTTGCAAGACCTAGACAGTGAACCAGAAAGGAGATCTATCAAGGTAAACAGATGCCTGTCCTGGTCTGGCCTGCCATACTATCTGTGTGTATCTTTTGGCCGGTGTTCTGGGTTGCAGTTGAGAGCCAACCAGTCTTTAAGTGTTTTGTTTTTTTTCACTATCTGCCTTTCACAGGCTTCTGTGCAATTCTTGGCCAGGCATCTGCTAACAGTCTCTGTCGCCTTCAGCAGAGGTTAATTCATGATGGTGGCAGTGCTGTAAACGTGCAGCAATGAGCTTGTTTTGTTAACAGTCTGACCTCTACACCCCGCTCTAGAAGTGGACTAACAAAACGTAGGGAGGATTTTTGTATTTATTGCCTTCTGTTACTGCTGTGACTAATATGTGTCTTATTGTGATACTCAAGCATCCTTGAAACAATGTGAAGGTGAAAGAGGCACTTCAGAGGTCATGTTTACAGAGCTACTGAAGCAGACACAGGAGAATGGTGGTTGAACAGAAGGAGTGTACAGGGAAAACATGCTGTGGGAGTGTTGGGGAAAAGGGTGAATGTAAGTCCCCCAGAAACTTAATCTTTCATCTGAGGAAGTAAAGAATGCTGTGGGAGTTGACACAGAGCACTTGACCTATGAAGTTGCTCAGTCTTCCTCAGATTTCTCTTGCTCATTGCTTTCTCATGCTTTTTTCTTTTTGTGGAGCATTTAATCCTGTACCTTCAGTGGTAAAGAAACCCATTCTATCCAGCTATACCAGTTAACACCAGCAAAAGAAAAATACAATTGAGTTTGTGTATGCTAGTTTGTACTGTTGTCCTCTAAAGCATTCTTGAGGGTTTTGTGTCCTTTCTTGTGGCGAATAGTTATTTGGGTTCTAGTTAATGCTCTGTTTCTTTTTTGTTGGACTGCTAACAAACACTTGCCTGTCAGATTAGTGGATACTGTCAAAAATGATCAGTTTGCTCCTGCTTGCTCTTACCTCAGATAAAATAATTGCCTCTTGGCATTTGGATTTCTCCTGTTATCATTCATAATGTAACTTCTACTCATGTGCAGATGCAACCTGTACTGTCTGATGGGACATGAAAACTGTGGCCTTAACTGAGATGCCAAGTGTTGTGTTAGTCTCTTGATGCTGTAAGGTTGAAAATTGTGATGCAAAGCCAGCACATAGTTTCCATTTCCCATCCTACATCTCCTTTAGCCTCTGTGATGGCCTCTGCTCATTGCTTTAGAAAAAGTTTCAATTCCCTTTGAAAAAGAAACGTTGAACAGCGAACAAGGTGGCTGAAGCTTGCCTCTTCCTGAATGTTGCCCCCACTTTATAGAGAACCCTGTGGAGAAAGAGCTTGAGCATGTCAAGAATCTGCAACAGTGTGGGATGGGGTAGGTAGGGAGATGCATAAAACAGGCTGGAACAGAAGTCTGAGGCTGTGACTGCTACTAAAATTGGGGAACAGTTCTGTAAGTAGGCAGCAAGGTATGCATAAAGGTATGGAGGGCAATTCTGTTTGAATCCAGCAGTTCTTTACCTTTGAGTTACTGAAAATCTTGCAGGTCCCTTTATATCCTTACAGGGACTGAAGAGGTGGAGACTTATTTGGACCAAACTTTCAGTTTTCATAATATTAAAGTTTAGATTAGACTGTATTGGAGTAGAATCTGGTTCTCTAATCTACGAAGCATCTTAGTGTCTTTAGGATGCCTGTCTTTACAGGAGAAACTGCCTGAAACTTTCTTCTTGAGTATTGTTTGTCTGAGCGTCCTATCGGAGCTTTTCAGAAATTAGGCGGAATAGCTGTTAGAAACAAATGCTCTACTACTGTTTTATTGGTGTGCTTCCATAAACATCTCCTTGTTCTACTCTCTGCAGCTTCATTAGTGAGGAGGATTTCTCACAGCTTCTATTACTGCCGTAGGTGGGGGAGGATGTCTCTGCAGTTGTTTGACATGTTAAAAGTATAGAAACAAACACCACTAGATGTGTCAGTTCTCAGCTTCCTCCAATGTTTGTTTTTGCTCTCCTGATATTTTGTGGCAATCTTAAACCCTTATGTTATTATCTGGTCTATTAAACTGTGAATCTGTTTGGTTGAGAAGGAATGGAGATGTAAAACATACCAAGCACAACTGTCATTTTTCAAATGGTGATATTTTTGTTCTCTTGTATCAAGAAAAAAGGTATTATAGATTTCTCTGAGGAGGGAATTGTGAGGTAAAATCCCCTATTTTGTAGCCTAGTTGGCTAGCAGCTTAATTCTTGCTAGTGTCTTCAGCAATTTTTTTTTTTTTGCTATGAGCAATTTTCACCTGTGGAAGAATTGACATAGATGTTCCTGTAACAGGAACAGATGAAGACAATCAGCAAACTCATTTATTTAGTCTCATCATAGAACATCAAAATCCAAATTGAACAAATGATTAAAACTACGGAATAAAAACCCCAAAGACTGAGTAGTTGTCCTGGGATTTGCATAGATTAACAGTCTGCATTTGTCTTTAAAATAGCAGGGTGTTAATTGTGGTTGTCACCACTAGGTGGTCCTCTCATTACAGTTATTGCTTAGTAGGCTGCATCTCTAAAGCTGCATTTATACTTGCTGCTTCTGCAGGTGTGTTTACTGCAAGACATGATAAAGTATAGAAGACAAAAGCGCTTTCTGAAAACCTATTTAGCTAAAAGTGTTTTACTGATTATAACAAAATGTATTCTCTTGTCTCTAGAACTTTAGCAAAAGCGTGAAATTAACTTGAGTCTTACTTGAGGCAAAACTCTTAAGGGGCCAGGGATGTGGGAAAAAACTAGGAAATCCCTTATGTATTTAGCGAGAATCCTAAACAAAGCTGATAGATATCTTTAAAAAGAAAAAGTAAATGGAAAAAACCTACAAAGATGAAAATATAAATCAAGCACAGTGTAGGCAGAGTTAGTTGTGACTTTCAACTTAAAAATCTGTAGCAAAGGGAAGGATTATAATACAGAACTCTGTGTTTCTTTGCTGCTTTAACATTACATTTGTTCCTTGCTCTCTCTGAACACCAGTGCTAAAGTGAAAGCATGAAACTACCAACAAGTGACATAGGAAGATAAACTAATAATTTTATATTTAAATTCTGTATTGTTAACTTAGACTTTAAAAAAGAATTGAACTTAATTTTTAAGTCATTGCCTTTATTATGCAGAATGCATATATCTGCTTTTCATATTTCTGAACGCTTCCTCATGATCTTAGAGCTGTAAGTTGAGTTTGTCCTGCAATGCTCTCATTCTAGCACATGGGTCTTTTTAGAACAGATGATTCATGATAAAACCATGAGTTACTAGTGCTGAACACTGGTTTTCAACCAAGTGAACTCTTAACCTAGCCGCAAAATATCACAGCCCTTAAGTAATGAACAGATTGTACAGCCTTGATGCTTTACTTCAAATATAAAATTTAAAGAACTTGATGTGACTTGACTCTAAGCTCTTTTAATTTTTTAAAAGAAAATGAAGGTGAAAAAGCATACACTTCTATGATTTCTGTTGCACCCTTACCTGTGATGAGGACTCATCTCTGCAAAAAGTTTATTTTCTATAACCTGTTCCATCATGTAATTTTTATAAGGTCAGGTTATACTATTATGGCCTCATGCAATTATGCCACCAGAGATTGCTGTAGTAACAGTTCAACTTTCCCTATATGAAGTGATGTTTGCTGATGGTTTATAATATCTTGGAAAGTATTTTCTGTTTTCACATCTGTAGTATGTCATTCTGGGTCTTCATGAGATACTTGAGTCAAATGCCAAGTTACTGGGTGAGATTATGTTAAAGAACCCGATCAGTTCATAATAGCTAGAGTGTAGTTTGCATAACTCAGGTTTATATTTTTGTTTGTGAGAGAAGGGAGAAAGTCATTGAGCATCTTAAGCTTGTTTAAAATCTTTGGTCACCCAAAAGCAAAGCTCTCTCCTTATTACCCTGTCTATCAAAGATCTGAGTTGAGATTCTCTAATGTGAGGCAGGAGGTACTTATGCTTCTGTGGTTGCTATGTGGTGCAGAGGCAGCTGGGCTGGTTTTACAACAGTGTGTGTACTAGATGCAGTGTGAGATGTGCTGGTTTAGAACTCTAGTTTGTATACTGGATAGCATCTCTCAAATGTCTTCTGTGAAGTATAAAGATTTGTGAGGACAAGTAAATAAAATAGTTTAAAATGTTGTACTGGGCTGGTAAACCCTGAATGATGGAACTTCGTTTGACTGATTGAAAGTCACTGCTGATAGAAAGCTTCTGATGAATGAGTTGTGTGTTTTGAGGTTGTTAAAAGAATGTAATGGAGAGAAGCAGCTGAATTGAATATATTGTCTCAGTTGATAATTTCTTTCCTTTCTTATTCTTCTTTACGCAGCAGTGTACCTCCAGTTCAGTTCTT
>VXBO01014432.1:326516-344053 GCA_013400135.1 Rhinoptilus africanus | reverse complement strand
TGATCTTTAAGGTCCCTTCCAACCCTGACAATTCTATGATTCATATGAATCTATGAATTACGGCATTTTGTGTCTTATGGTTCCATATAAAAAAAAAAAAGGCAACACAGAAACAATCAAAAAATATTACTCAAATTTTGAAGGATGCAGCTGAGTAGTAATGTTGTCAGAATATCTTCGTAGAGGCAGAATTTTAGTTCCTTATGTCTTGCTTTCTAAGGACATTATACATCCAAATTCTTATCCTTAAATGGTAAGAATCTTGACAGATATTCCCCAAGGTAAGTAGCTTTTAAGAACATTTTGTACACTGAATTTGAGAAAGAGCCTCTCTGGGATGAATCTGTGTATGATAACTCCCATAGCACATGGGTAAAAAATCTTGCCTGAGACTGTACTGCTACTGGTACTTTATTAATAAATCCATCTTGGTCTTACATATTACTTATCATCAGGAGCTTTCAAAGAGCTCTGCTGGGCAAGTCAGAATCATTCATCTTTGTAAGTCACAGCATAAAACGGGCTGGGCTGTGAGGTTCACTCTGTCAGGTCAAGGTTAATCACTGTTACGAGAAGCATTATGCACAACCTAGCATAAAAAAGAGATTGAAAAGTAACTTCTATGAGATGACAAACCTCTCACGGCAGAGAGGTCTCCCTAATATAGGTTTTGAGTGTCAAATTCCCCAAGAACCTGAAAAGAAGATGCAGCAAGGATACTAATCTACCTTTAACTGCTTCTCAATGGCACAGCCATGGCTGTACACAGGTTGTTCAGCTGCTCCCGGCACTTTCCAGCAGCACCTGCTCTGTCAAAAGCTTTGACAGCTGAGGACTGGAGCCATTTGGGCTTAATGCCTCCACAACTGTACTGAGAGACTCCCTGAACTATTTCTCCACCCTTTACTGATGGAGAAAATGTATGCAAGTATTCACAAAATCAAGTGGAAGGCAACATAGACAGATTACTCAGAAAGACAGTTTTGATTATTATGGCCTAAATTCCATTTTCAGCATGAAAATGTCTTCAAGGTGCAAGGAAGAATATTACACAGACATCCTAAAATCTATGGAATAGGAACAAGGATGCTGCTGGCTACGAGCAAAGCCTATGCCCTGGAACAGCTGCCAGATCCAGCTCTCCTGAGGCAGACAGCGGTAAAAGGAAAGAATAAGATTCATGTGAGGGAACCTGCCCTGCATCGTAGTCTCAGCATGCATGTTGCTCACTTTAAGAAAGGTAGTATAGGATGAAGCAAGCAACTGAAGCTGCATTTTTTCTGCACAGACTAGGCCATTTGAGGAGAAGCTGTAATGTCAGACTCTCTGAGAACAGCCTCACTGGTGACAAATGTATATGGATTTAAGAGCTTAGACTGAAGCAAGCTGAAACGGTGTACACCAAGCTTCACAAAATCCAGGGTTTGTTTAACTTGATCGTTTCAACAAGGCTCTTCAAAATAAACTAAATTAAATGGTGTGGGTACACAGCAGAGGATATGACAGGAGGGCATTAACTGATAATACATGTAGGTGCAGAAGGGATATTTTCTGGTCCAAAATGTGCAATGGTCTTTTCTATAATTGGGTGTAAAAGTATTTTTATGTCAATCAAGAATTAATCAAGCTACACTGACTAAAATTGTGAAGCTTTAAAAAGGAAAAACTGTTTAGTTCCATTTTACAGATATTTTCTAGCAAATTTAGATTATTAAAAAGTTGTACTTAAGTAATCCTAAATGAAAATAATAGAGATTTTTATTCCTAGTTTGTTGTGTTCAAAATTTAGTATATTAAGAACAGTAGGTTAAAGAATTTATGATGTAATATGTCAGAAATGCAAAATATATGAAAAACCTTTCATTCAAATTCACCCTTTATATTCTGCATTTACAGTTCAGAGTGAAAAGTGAATATCTAGAGAGAGAGCAGATTTTCAGTGGCAGTACATGAGACTGTAGGTGGTAAAACTGGAAACAGGGTAAATCTTGCTGGGTCTCTGGAATGTAGTTGGGGCATAACTCCCACACAACCCAGAAGCCACAGAGCAATCTTCCCACCTCTGTGCCGTCCTGTGGGGCTAACTTGGAAGCTGCTGCTTGAAAGACTGCCTGGAAAACTACAGAGACACAGGAGTACTAGTTGTGGGGTGGTGTTCTGAACCACAAGTTATTCTTTGTAAGGGGATAACTTAAAATGTTGAAGGAGACAGTTACAACTGGTGTTTTCTTCAATATACATATTTGACTTTAAGTAAATGCTTGATGTGGCTTGATTAGCTTGACTTTATGACTGAAATTATGGACACAACATGGCATTTGCGAAAAAGTACCAACTATGGGGGAAAACTGTGACTACCTGATGCAACCATTTATGATAAGGTAAATCTATTCTACACTGGTAAATTTTACTTTGTTTTCCATATTATGCAATTTCCTCCCAGGGCAGCTGACTTCAGACAGCATCTCCCTCAGATTTGCCAGAGTGATAGCCTATATACCAATCTTGCAACATGTGACAGTATAAAGAGGATTTAAAAACACATATTTTTAGATCCTCAGTTGTCAACTGCTCAGATTTTTAATTTATTAATAATTTGATGCAATGTGACAGCCTGTAAATAATCCTCCAATTATGTACTTCTCTGGAACAGAATGCTCTGAACATTAATTCTCTGTGAGACAAAGAGTAAGATCAGGACAGAGCGTGAACACTTACATTACTGTATGGAATCTTACTGTTGTCCATCTCTTTCTTCCACAACTGGAGAAGCAAATTCCTGTACTCCTGATTGAAAGGTCCAGAATAAGAGAGAAATCCAGTGGCCAGAAGAACATTCCCCACTAGATTAATAATTTGATTTTGAAAGTTTTTGCTGCTTGCTGTCCAACGAAGCTGTATGTAAAATATTATAAAGAGGTTAGATTAAGCAGGCATGAAACTAACATGAAGATCTTACTTAACTGGCAAACAATTGTTCTTTGAGCCAGGATTATTTTTGGCTTTAAATCATTCTTCTCAGAAGTAGAAGTTTGCTTGGAAGACATAGAAACCACTTGACTAAGGGTAGAAAAAGCATCTTTGCCAACAAGCTGGCCCAACTGGTAAGAACAAGGAAAGTGGGAGGGAGAGGGTGACCAACAATCATGTGAGAAAGTGGAGGACAGGGTTGGCAAACAAAATATGTGGGATGATATAAACAGTAGGGACCTTGTAATCATTAAAACAGGGCTAATGGAGGATCACCCCAAGCATATCCACATAAGCGAAGAAGTGCCTACCAGACAGAACAACGGGGATAGCTCTCATACTGTTTCTGGGAAATTAGCACAGCTGGGCACTTCTCTGAAGTGCTTGTACACTAATGTACACAGCATGGAGAACAAATGAGGAATCAGAGGTCTGAATATGGTTGGCAGTCATGATCTCATGGGGATCGGGGGGACATGGTGGGTAGGCTTCCACAACTGGAGTGCTGCAGCAGGTATATACAGGCTTGTTAGGAAGGACAGGCTGAGAAGGTGAGGGAGTCTTCCTTTATGTGAGAGAGCAGATGCGTGGAGCTCTGCATCTGAGACTCTGGGATGGACAATGAGCCAGTTGAGAGCGTATTGGTTAGGATTAGAGGGCAGAACAACATGGGTGATGCTGTGTGTGTCTGTTACAGACAACATCATCAGGAAGAAGTAGATGAGGGCATTTTCAGACAATGGGAAGAAACCTCGCATTCACAGGACCTGGTCTACACGGGGGACTTTAAGCATTCTGATGTCTTCTGGAGAGACAATACAGAAAGACACAAGCAAACCAGGAGGTTTTAAGGAGTGCACTGACCAAAAATTCTTATTACACATAACTGAGGATCTAATAAGGGAAGGCAGTTCGCTGAACCTCCGACTTGCAAACAAGAAATAACTGGTCAGGGTTGTAAAGGTTGGGGGCAGCCTTGGCTGAGAGAATTGAGATTGTTTAGCCTTGGGAATAGACAGCTCAGGGGAATTTTATTAATGTGTACTACTATCTGATGGCAGGGTGTAAAGATGACAGTGCCAGACTCTTGCGGTACCCAGTGGAAGGATAAGGGGCAAGGGAACAAATTGAAATACAAGAAATTCCAATTAAACACGCAAAAAACTTTTTTACAGTGAGTGTGGTCAAGGACTGGAATAGGTTGCCAAGAGAGATTGTGGAATTTCCATCTTTGGAGATATTCAAAACCCAAGTGGACAATGCCCTGAGCAACCTGCTCTATTTGACCTTGTTCTGAGCAGGAGGGGTTGGGTTAGATGATCTCCAGAGGTCCCTTCCAATCTCAGTTATTCCATGATTCTGTGGTTTTATGAATATTATTTCTGAGTTTTACTTATAGCTTCCTCTGCAGATTTCTGTTCCCTTCCAATCACTCTGCATGCAACCTTGGTCTAGACCTACATTTTTAAATTTAGAAAATACATATTTAACCCTGTGTCAGTTTTGCCCAAGGTTCCAAGTGCCATATATAGTCTTTTTTTTTTGTCTGTATTTTCAAAAGTACAATGGAATAACAGCTCTTATAAGACCTCATAGCACAAGGCTGTAGAAAACCTACAATAAGGCACTATAACTTCCTATTTTGGTGCTGCTCTTAAATTTAGAAATTCACTGAAAAATATGATAAAGCATCTAACATTTTTGACTGATAAATTTTGAAGTGCAGCTATGCAAACAAATACTAAAGTCCTAGCCTCACAGGACACAATGGTTGAAGTCAAAACTCTCATCAATTTCAACGCTGTATGAAATCAACCAAGGAATTATCAAAGCAAACAAATAGAGGAGAAAAAAGAGTATCCTGCTTCCTCAGGAAACCTTCAGACTGAAGCCAGAAAAATCTGCAGAGGAAAGGTAAATTTCAAGCTCAGTGCAGAAGATAATGATTAGCCCATAATTCTGTAAAAGGCTTCACCAGAAATCTGAACTTCAAATATAATTCAGGAAATTAGTCAAGCTTCAAGTTCCTATTCTTGTATACTTGGTGAGAAAAAGAGAGTAATCCTTCTTATAAATATTTTAGGGCAATCATTTAGGTTAAGCCTAATTCCTCTTCTTACTAAAGCTAAAAGGAATTTGGCTCCTTGGCTTTAAATCAGAACTTTATCCCAATACGAGCAGTATGATATGACATAAATCTTCATACAGAAGAATTAAGTTAACACAAAAAAATTGTTTTACTTTGTTAGATACACCCAGTTCAAGCAAAAGCCATACATATAACTAAAATAAAGTGTCATATGATATTGAGATGTTACCATGCCTTGAATTTCTTGAGCATTACTAATGGAGTAGTCTCAAAACTGAGAACCTACTTTGTTCTGGAAACCTACTCATATGTGCTAGTACCTTTTCTCCACCTAATCCTTCAATCAGAGCTGTGGCATTGTTCATCTTCCTTCTGCATGCCTCAGCATCATCAAGTAAGGCCTGCTTCTCTTTCATAGCAGTATCATACATGGCTTGTACTTGATCCAGTTCCATTTGCTTCTCATCCAGCTGAATTTGTGCATTATTCAGCTCTATTTGAGCAGCTGCAAGTCTTCCCTCTTGCAAGGCTAAATTTGCCTACAAACATTTAAAAGTGAAGAGTAGTTAATACCTGTTATTTGGCAAGAGCAAATGACATTCATTTAATGGCACGCATTGTACTGTATTGAGTACTTTTTAAAGTAATACATGTTTAAGATGACTGCATTTTTTCCCTTTATTACTTTTCAACCTAAAACTGGAACACAAGCATAACATTAAAGTTATTCAATGCAATCTTAAAATGTTTTAATAATACTTTCAGAATGATCTATTGATCATAGAATGATCAATGTCTTGAAAGCACAATACACTTGAAATAGCTGTATACTAGATATATGAGGCAATCCATACAATGTTTTCTGTAATATATTCTCAGTGCAAAAGAAAATTAATAATAATAATGATGATAATGGAAACTACTCCCATCACATACTTCTACAATAAAAATATAACAAATGCATTTTTTGCTCCTCTGGAAACTACAAATATAGAGACTTTTCTCACATCTCTGTGTAAATTTGAATGATGAGTTGCCAGTCATTTAAATGTGGCCTCTTAACTTGTATATTCCTAACAGGGGAAAAAAGTTCTTGTTTCTTATTAATCATGTTTCTTATTTCTATTTTTTCTGCTACAAGAGTTATGAAGATGGAAACCAAAAATCTGTAAAACCTGTTATAATACAAAAATGAAACTTGACACTCACACCAGAAGAGTAACAGTACAAGGAATCTCTGGGATGACTCTTAGTAAACAATATAACCATGGTTTGGGTTTTTACATCAGATCTTAACTAAAAATATAGATTTAATTCTGCTCAAAGTATGCTAAAATCAGCAAACTCTTCTTGGTTTGCATAGGAAAAAAAACCCCCCAAAATAGAATAGAGGTTCCAAGATCATATTTTGAGATCTGGCATGATAAAAAATACAGCACGAAGTCTGGTGGATTTCAAAAGATAGGTCTCTGAGCAGGGAATTAGAGAAGCATGTATGTACTAATCAACAAAGTAGCACTTCTTGTAGAGTTACACATCTAGAGAATAGCACTGTCAGCAAAAAATTAATTTACTTTAGCCATTGTGCTTTTTGACAGATCCTAGAGATAAGCCCATGAAATGGCTGCTCATATAATTTCCATCTTGTAAGAATGCTGAAATATTTTTACTCCACTGTTATCAAAGAGCACATTAAACAGCATCTCAAGATCAACACTGTTAAATCAGTGAGTCTTGTTAAGACTAAGCAGATTTCATAATGACTGCTGTTATATTCTTAGTGAATCCTGGACTATCAGGAAAAGTTTAAACAGTAAAGGAGTTCTGAGTAGGTGATGCAGTGTTACTGTGTCCTGCACCCGGGGAGAGGTGAGGAAAGAGAGACAGAGAGACAGGGCAGGACTACTCTGGATCTTAATAAGAAAGACCCGACAACAAATGGCTTAATAAGGTAACTGCTTTAAAAAGATCCATAATAATAAGAGGAACATAGATTGTGAGTAAATCTTACATCCCTTCAGATGCTGAGCACCACATGCTCATGCAGTATCAGACAGAGCCTGGATAGGTTTTCCCATGGCAGGCTGCACAGAGTCGATCTTGTCCATGGAGAGAAAATTCTCTCTTCTGGGCATTCAAGCTATTATAAACTCCTCTTACTATTCTGTCTTATTAAAGCACTTACCTTATTAAGCCATCTGTTGTCAGGTCTTTCTTACTGAGATTCAGAAAGAGCCCTGTAATAGCCCTCTCTCTCCTAGCTCACCCTCACCATCCCTTCCCAAGTGCAGAGCATCCTCTTATCCTTAAACTCTCTGAGAGATAAAAATGGGAGTAAACCAAAATTATGACATATTGTTTCACCCCCGGCTAACAAATAGTGAGGTTAAACAGGGAAACAAGATCTTTGGAGAGTTGGGAAGAACAGCCTAGACAGAACAGCTGTAACAACAGAGAACTTGCACCTGGCTTTGTGAATTCGTATTTCACCTTGGCATTTATCACAGCAGGACATGAACATCAATGGAAAAGAGTGGCCATGTGAATCCCCAATACATACGAGCAATGATGCCTTGTAAACACAAAAAACAGACCCTGTGCAGCAAGAAACTACCCAGAAAGGTGGAAAAGACTGATAAAACAGACTTCCTAGTTCTTAAAAGCTCTTAAAGTGCCATCAGCTTTGAAGATGTAGGGACAAAGAAAGAATATTTCAGATGACTACAAAGAAAAAATATATTGTACTCTATAGCATGAAAAAAACACCCAAAATTATTTACACAAGACTTTATGGGATCTCTAGAAGATGCCTTATATTAAGAAATTATTTTACAGAAAAATTAACCAAAGTTTTCAGACAATTTTAGGGTAATTGTAACAAAGTAGTCACACACTTTGGTATTAGTTTGATTTGTAGTCTGTTTAATCATATGTGATGAATAATGGTTGGTTGCAGAAGAAGTGACTGCTATCATACCAGGTTGACCAACCTATGTGATTCCCAAAGGCAGAAAGACTACTTGTTTCCTATTACTCTGTGAAATCATCGCTATTAGCTCTCTCCCTGTCTTTCTTTCCGACTCCATTTTTCAAAGTTACATGGGTACAAACACTGCTTTTGTATTGACATCACTGGCAGGTTGGCTGGCAGCTTTCTGTGCAGAGCTTTGCCATGAGAGCAGGAGGCAAGTTGTGCTGCCAAGGAGACTCTTCTGCACAAGAAGGCTATTACAGTCGCGAGCAGCTTTACAGAAATATTTCCAGCCAATTACAGGCGGGAAGGAAATGTGTCTCCCAACCTCAAAGAACCACTGTGGCCTTTCTAATTTTAGTGGCATTGCTATATGAACAAGCTTCACACCCTCCATTTCATCCCTCTGAGTCACGCAGCAAAGCAAGGATTCACAATTTGTTCCAGTTGGATGCAGTGTGAAAGCCTGAATAAATGGATTTTATGTGAATGAATCATGGCGATTCGAGACATGAGATACACACTCTTATCTGTGCTTCCAGAGACGGGGCTACCCTAGAACGTGCCTAGGTTTGTGTGGGACCAGCAGCGTCAGCCTTTTCTTGCCATTGGCATTGTGGGGAACCACACAGACAGTCCTCTCAACACCTGCTCCAGCCAGGGCCTCTCTACCAGTTTTCTGTATCTGGCTGCACGGGGCAAGTACAGAGATGTTACCTGTGCCAACAAGGGCCACAGATTATATTGCTAAGCAGCTATTTTGCCTTCTTCTGAGATGCCCTCAGAGAGGACTTCATAGCAGGTGGTGAGATGATCCTGCCCCTTTTAACCTTTCTGCATTCCACATAGAACCAGGACAAATAAGCACGTAATTATAGTCCACAGCTATACTATTAAATTAAACATGCCTGGGACCTTTCTCTGGCACTGAGGTTAACTAGCATAAAGCAGCTCACATTAAGCTCTCCCAGCCTCTAAAACAGTACAGCTGCACACAAACAGCCCCATGGAAATGGCCCTTGGACCAAGCTAGTATCTGAAAGGTGCCCAGAGATTGCTGAGAAAAGGCTGCTTGGCCAAGACCAAAATCACACTAGGGATCATTCTACCAATTTAACAGTGCAGATGATCACTTTCCAGTGTCTAGAAAAATTCCCTAGCACTGTTTAATTTATTAGTATTGACATAGCCATAAGTTTCTCATTGATTCAATGCAAACTTAATTTTGGAAAGCAGCAAGTATATCTGGCCCGGATCCAAGGAGGCATTTAAATAAAAATGCCTTCTCCATTAAAAAAACTCATACCATTTAATGCAATCCCCGTGCTTGAATGGAATGCTCAGACCAACCTCAAATCACTCTGAAGACCAGCTGTTGCTCAGTAAATTCAGGAAATGTTACTAGAAGTAAGAGAACCCGTAAGAAAAAAAAGAAAAAAAAAAGCAGCTGAAACTTTATAGTTCACACAGGTAAGGAAGGTTTGTAGCTTTCTTAACATCTCTCTTGTTTCAGCAATTTTAGCTTTTTATGTTCACTGCTTTTACAGTCCAGCTGAGCACTCACTATGACGGAAAAGGGCAGAAGTACTTGGACACTGTCACTCTGCTCATGAACCTCTGTGGATGTGCTGTGTGACCACCTTTGCATTTTGCTTCAATTCTGTCCAGGGCACATGGCATCTGACTGACAACTCTTCATAAAAATGCCATCTCAAGCGGCTCCTGTCCCAGATCACTGCAGATTTTTCACATAGACACTCCATTGGTTTTGATCAGCTTTCTCAGAGCCTCAATATCATAATAAGTTTGGATTCATCGCTATTTAGGGAAACATTATAAGAGATGCAAATGCAGACAAAGGATTTGCGGAAGTTCCAAAAACAATGTTTTCACTCCACCAATCTAAAAAAATTACACACATATACACAAGTATACATGTATACATATGTACGCATCCATGCAAAGTGACATTTATAAAATATTGGCCTCAATTTCTTTGCTATCACTGACCATTCTTTGGGATTAGAACAACCTTTGAAAGGCACAGACATCATGCCTCTTATCTGCTTTTTGCAACCTCTACTAGCTACTGAAAGATTCTGCATTTTTTCCATTCAGTTATATGTCCTGACTTCAATCTGTGTTGTTAGGTGATCTAATCCTCCCCTTCGACCCCCAGGGTATATGCTTTCCTTCCACAGTTACTGTGGGCCTTGAATCCAGACTTGAATGCTTGTTTTCCTGCCCAGTGGGCATTGCCTTGACAAGGACGCACTTATTTAAATGGATGACCATCAGATTTTGACACTCCTTGACTGTTACCTCTTCCCCAGGTGCAAGATTTCTTCTTATTGCCTGCTGTGGTTTTTAGTTCAGCATGGTGACAAGTGAAAGCAGAAAAGGCAATAAAGTCTCATATTTAAAATTGAGTTTGAGAGGGAGAATCCTCAATATCAAAGAGAATTTATAAACTGCAGACAAACTTCCCTTGATGATCGTAACAGCCTAAGGAGAACTTAATTAAAATCACTGGAGACATCTCTAAGCCAAATTATACCCCTCTACACGGTATTTAAAAGGAGGCCAACAGAATCACAGCAGAAGCCAGGACTTCTTCATTCTGCTGTTACATTCTTCAACTAATGGATAAATAGCAGATGGTGTTTCAGAATTATCAGGTTAATCCAGCAGGTTTGTTTACCAGGTAACAAGCTAGAGAGGAAGAGCTCATGGTTGTCCTGAAGGTTTATAGGAAAGCAGCACATACACGGTGACCACAGTATGATAAGCAACAACACAGCATTGTATTTGCAGGCAACATTTGGTTATACTTTCTGTGTGGGATTCTAACTAATGACCTTTAGGCTGCTGGCCATATATCTAAAGAATGTAGGTATCCAGTTCTAGGAATGAGTTAATTTTTGCACCCTATATTTACTAAAATATGAGTCACTATTAATTCATTTTCACAAGTTGTCACATTTAAGATAAATGAGGCACTGAGTCTCAGTTAAGATGCAATTTAAAAATATATTGGATGTATTTTGCAGGTGTTGAGGGGGGTTTATCTTCTAGAACAGCAGTTAGGATAAAGCAGCTTGATTAATTCATTCACTAAAACTGCTTTTAGCGCTGGATGATTTAGCCTGTGCTAGCACTATACGCAGTTTAATTTTACATTTATTTTCAATTATTTTCTTAGCATCACTCCAGTGCTTCCTGCGATATCTCCTGCATACTTTAAACACTTCCTCCCTCTGTCATCTTCAGTTTTAAAATATTTGTGACCATTGCTATACCTGGCAATAGGCATAATTTTTCCAAGAAATGCATGCTTGTTTTTTTACAGGAATGTAGATACTTGAATACAAAGTTAAATTTATATGTAACCTTAAGTCATATATATTCAAATAGAAACTGCAAGAGCACTTTTGCAGCTTTCAGAGTTGCATCTGCATATAAAGCCACTGTTTCCTCTAGGTTGTGCTCTCTTTTATAGCTCTCAATAGCCACATTTCAAATTCTGTTTTCATTAGTGAACATCCCATTATTTGAAAAGGGAATTGCTACTTAATATATCACAGAAATACAGTCTTCTCTATCGGTTACTTGAATCAAAAATATCATGCATTTAACAAATTTGAATCAGATCTGCCTACATATACTAAAAGAATATGCCAAGAGTTTTGAATATACCATTGATAACAGTGGCTTATACAATAGGAGACTGAACATAAGTGCAATGGAAGCATAACCGAATGAATGTATTTCTTCAGAAAAGAGCCATAAGACCCCCTGTAGAAGCAATGATTATAAATCACTATATAAATATTCAAAGTCCTTTTTTTTTCAATATGCTTATAAATGAAACATTTCCAAGACAACAAAGGTATCCGTAGGAATGCAGACAATGGTAGCTGATCTATTTCTACTGTCATTCAATGTTGCAACAGAATTCTATGCCAGGAGACTACTTACTTTACTATATAATACACTCACTGAGAAGTTTTCTTGAAACCATAGTGCCTGGCACCAAGCCCATGAGCAGAGACAGTATCGGTAACTCCCACTTGCAGACACCCGGGCTCTGTAAAGAACCTGTGTACTAAGGCTCCCGCTGAAAACTGACTGCGTTCACACAAGTAACAACTGTACCACAGGGCAGTCATGTAAGGGGAAAAAATTGCCAGGACATATTTAACCGCTGTGTGCTTAACTTCATGACTGGATGTGAATAAACAAGAATCTCTTGCAACTCGTGATCTTTTTTAGCCAAAATAACACAATGGTTTTTTCCACTCAACTACAGCCATCCCTCAGAAAAATAAAATAACTAATATGAAATACCTTAAGAGGAAGAACTTCTTTATTAATACCATAGAAGTAAGCCATTGCTTGTGTCCATGAGCAAAGACCTGCTACGTTTCCACACACTTTTTTAGCAGTCTCAAGATTATAATCCTCCATATCCAAATAAGGCTCTAAAAGATCCACAGTTTCTCCTGTAATTGAGTCCTAGGCAATGGAAAGAAAAAATTATTTTTTAAAATGGATTTTAGAATAAAGACTGCTTCGCAGAAACAGTTTTCTTTTTAAGAACATGGTGCCATCACTTCTTACAGAAGAAATTGACAAAACAACACTGGTTTACTCTTTTTTACTGTTTTTACTCTTATAAAGGACAGATTAGTTGGTTTTTTGTGAACTCAAGAGAAAGTAACTCCTACCTCTATTGCAACAGATTGACTTGAGTTTGCATTTAATTAATATGCCTATTTGACCCATAAGATTTACAGACATTACTTGTATTCATAGTTCCATGACAATTTAAGCTGATCTAAATTACTCCTGCTACTGCACTGTACATTCTTTCCTCTCCTCCTCAACCAGTGGTTCTTACCCCACTTCTAATACCATCACCAACACTCAGTGAACTAGTTTAAAAGCTAATATGACAGAAATCTAATTCAGCTAACTAGTGATCAGTTTTCTTCTAGGCTAGTTCACTGAACAAGCTCACCATGGCATCAGACAGGAACCAGTATGAACACAGTTACAGGAGTCAAGCATGCGGCTTTACAAAGGAAGGGGGTCAAACTGCAAGGCACTGACTTCACTTCACTGAAGCCAACCCTTTTCCCTAACTGTGAAAGTGATTTCTTTCAGCTGTTCACTTCGTTATTCTAATCTCAGATTTTTTCCACCCTAGCCAATCTGTTGAGAACATGAAAAGCCAGATCTTTGATGGTGGTTAATCTATAATTATGTAAGTGTCATAAGAAAATGGAATTAATCTCCTTAAGCTATGTATAAAGTAGAAGAGCTTATACAGGGTAACAATGGTTGCCTAACAATAGAGGCATTAAGAATCTTCCTTATTTTTGGCAACGTATCAATGTCTTTCTTTTAATGCATCTAAAAATCATCCCTCATTCATAGTCAAGCAATATACCCGTTTCCTGCTTTTCTGCATAGCTGACTGTCTTGTACTTGCCTAATCCCTAGCTACTATAATGACAAAGACATTCATGATACTGTTCCTAAGATCAGACATGGTGATGTTTTCACTATGAGCATTTGCTAAAATGTAAAATAGGGGTGGACAGATATTTTGACTTTTTCATTCTCCTACTCAAAACTATGAGCTAGGAAGCAGGCAAAGGTGAAGCAAAGACCAATCAGGAGCACCCTAATTCTGTTCAAGAACTTGAAAAATGTTATGCTTTTCCTTCTAAGTAATGAATTTTAAACCCTTGGAACTATTTCATCCACTAATCTTCCTTGCCTAAAAAAATTAGGAAAGAACAAAAATCTCACAAACGAGCAGTGTAGTCTACTCAGAACTTCAGACACAACGAGCTTTCTTCTCATGTATACTTAATCTTAGAAACAAGAAACAAGGCAGAACAGCATGTGAAGTACCTCATCAGGGATAGAAGTAGACTAGTGCTCTTCACCACATTCATCAGTATCACTTCCTGCAAGAACTCAGTCCCACAGAGGTTGCTCTCACTCCTCTGAGTAAAGTTAAATGTGTTGCAAACTACCAGCAGGAATACATACACTGTTAATAAGTGCCAAAACTGGAAGCCTCATTAGAGAGAAGCTTGAGTAAGGAGTGCATAATTAGTCCCCATTATCTTTAAACTAATTTCCTCTTTCTGTTTAGTGAAGATAGCACTTGGAAAAGTGACCAGATTGACAGCCCCAGGAAGAGGCTGTTTACAGAGGCAGAGTGAGTTTCCACACGGTGCCTTGTCAATACAGCTTACTGGGAGAAATGGCTCCTGGGGATAGTGAGAACCATGGTCTCAAGCCCCATCTGCACAACGAAAACACTCCAGTAGCTTAGAAAAGTCACCAGCAAAGTGCACAGCTGAAGTAGATTAAAAAATAAGTGTACAGATGAAAGAGTATGTTCTGCAACATTGCATAAAACCCAGGTTTTGCCAGAACTGGCTTGGTTTTCTGGATTTCGAAGTTGGGCCATGATTCTGCCATTCCATATTCCAGCGTAGCTTTTCTTCTGTCCAGCTATTTGTGACATCTTTCTTCTATTCCCTGCAGAAAAATTTCCCTTGTCTCACAGTTCAGTGAATATTGCTGTAAATGGGACAAGTTTCTGTCCTGACAGAAATAAAAACCTGTGTTTGCTTATTTTTCTTACAGTCGATACTGAGGTTCTCAGTTCATTCTGCATTTCGCTACTTTTCTAGTGAAAGAACACCACAAGTTCACAAATATCTCAGTATTTTTCCGCACACGATGCTAATTTTCTTCTGTATTTCCTCNGTGTCAGCCACCCCTCCCAGCTTTGTGTCGTCAGCAAACTTGCTGAGGGTGCACTCTATCCCTTCATCCAGGTCATTGATGAATATATTGAAGAGCACTGGGCAGAGTCGATACTGAGGTTCTCAGTTCATTCTGCATTTCACTACTTTTCTAGTGAAAGAACACCAAAAGTTCACAGATATCTCAGTATTTTTCCGCACATGATGCTAATTTTCTTCTGTATTTCCTCCTAGTTCCCCATCAAATAATTCTAGAGATAGAGTTCTAGAGCACCTTATACACAAACAGACCCAGTAGCACTGGAGATGGTGAGGCATTTGAAAAATCAACAGTGAGTCCTTTTAAGGCAAATTCCTACTGAGAAGCAGGAGCTGCCTGAATAAAAATAACACTAAGCAGGAGCTGCCTGAATAAAAATAACACTAAGCTTCTCCAGATTTGATCTTGTGCTTGGGATACTTGTGTCTGCCAAGAAATCTGTGTGGCCCAGGAGAAAGATTACTGAAATAATGAACTATGAAAAAGGAGAGGAACATAGTCATGAAGTTATCCACAACTATAGGTACACAAAAGCTTCATCTGTTTCAAAATACCTTTAAAGGTAAAAGATACTTTCACGTGATTTCATAAGGTAGTTATAGGGTAGTAATAGTGCCACTATTAACATCTTACCTTTGGGAAGGTAAGCAACATGCTAAGAAATCCTGAATTATTCATTAGCTTCAGAGCCTCAGTCCACGATGGCTTCACAGATGGGCGTTCTTGATCAGGTGTTACTGAGTCTATTTTTCTTTGGAATAAAAGTAGCACACAATCCATAATTCTCATTATCAAGTGAGGAGGTTTACCCAGTTTTCGAACAGTTGCAATGTCAGAAGGTTTTATTGTCTGAAAAATTAAAAAAGAAAATAAACCATTTATTTAAGCAACCACTTGATGGTAGAGAAAGATGGTTTTGGGGAGGACTGTGTATGCAATGCAATTGCTGCAGTTTTGCAGGTCACTCGGAAGCAGTACTGCAGAAAGTCCTTAAAGGTAGGACCACTCAATGGCTGCTTTACTACCCAACAGTAAAGGAGGTACTGCCCATCTTGCCTCTGCACTGCCTCAATTTTCAGGGTTTTTTCTACAAGGATTAACAAGTCAGTGCTAGTCCTTTCAATATGATTTTTTTTTAAGTCAGAAGCATAAGCTGTATTATTACAAATAACGATCATTAACTACATGCATGTTCAGAATATCTTTGGTTCTGACCTGCAGGGCTGCCTCAGCCTCTTCCAGTGCAGGTCTTGCAGCTTCAAGCTTCTCTTCTGCTGCTGCTTTATCAATGGCAATGTCATCCACAATGGCCTGAGCCTTGTCTTTTACCTTTTGCACCTGCATTTTCACTTTTTCGGCAGCTTGGGCTTTCATGGTTACTTCCAGTAAAACTTCATCAGCTTTTTTTGAAGCTACAGCCAAATCTTTCTCCTTCATCACCAATTCCTTGGAGAGCTGATTTACTGAATCCTCAGCTTCCATCAGTTTTGCAAGACCTGTGTTGAACAAATTCCACTTTAGCATCAGGAAGACCTATTGAGAAGCGTCAGTGAAGCAATCTGGATACTTAAAATAAGTCACTCAGATTCATATTTAAGAACTCCAGTGAGTGATCCCATTTGATGAATATCAAATATAGCAGGAGTAATATCCACTTGCTATGTAATTTTTCTTTTGGTTGTTGTTTGGTTTTTTTAATATGGGTAAGAGTCTTCAGAGTCTATCACTTGATCACTAGCTTATATTCTTATACATGAGAGGGACACTAAAGATTGAACACACATAGCGAAAGTCATTAGTATTGTGAATGGCACTCTTAAGAATTAAGTGTGTAACTTCAGAAAACCATGAGATCATAAGAAGTACTAGACTGTACTCTCTGTACAAAACAAAGAGGAGGAACCTAGCATCCTGAGCACTGTAAGTGAAGGCACAATGAGACTAGGCTGAAATCACCTAGAAAAGTTTTAAGTATAAAAATCCTTACATATAAATGCATGCATGTAAATGTAAATGCGTCGTGTAAATCTTTCTAACCCTCAAAAAAAAAAGCACATATGTTCATTCCAGGCAGCCAGCCGCCCTCTGCCTACGGAGATATGTGTACATAGCTCAGTTCTACAATTGGTGACAATGAGAGAAGAAATTGTTTAAGTTCACATTCAATTCCAAGCACCATTCAGTTTCAGAAACTGTCTTAATTGTTTAACAGTGTTATGACCTTGTGCAGTGCAGTATTTTGGAAATTTTACATTTGACATATAACTATTTCTTTAAAAGATTCTTCAGAATGACTCAATCTGAACATTTAGTTACCTTCCCTCATATTTACTTCTAGTATGTTTAAATGTGAAAACTAGGATCATAGTAGTTCCTTGGCATGCATACATGTCAAAGCAGGAGTTCCAGGAATTTTAACTGCTAACTAATACTATTTCCAATTCTCATCAGCAATCTGCAACATTCACAAAGTTAATTGAAATAAAACCTCCATATATTTTGTAATCACACACAACACAGTTGAAAACATAGGAGTCTGCTTCCAAATTAAAGTGAGCTTGTAATAGAAATTTACTCACAATTTAAATAAACTAAATCTCTAGATGTCTAAAAATCTATACTTCTACATTCTTTTGCTCAGATTCTCATTACCTTTTAAAAAAAAAAAAACAAAAA
>VXBO01014432.1:311151-326484 GCA_013400135.1 Rhinoptilus africanus | reverse complement strand
AAAAAAAACCCCACAAAAACCCAAACAGATTTTACAGTACCTGTTCTCATGCGCTCAGACAAACTTCCAACATTGGCAAACTTCTCTTTGTAAATAGCTTTGTAGCCTCCAATGAAGGACAGGTAAGATTTTGGAGTCACAAATGTTCTTCGCCTATATCGTTCAAAGTATTCAACACATTTTTCAGCTACAATATCTTGAAATGTTCCCATGGTGTTAACAACACTTTGTTTCACTTCATCTGTGCACTCAATATGGTAGGAAACTAAAAAATGCTGTGCAACTGCTACAAGAGCATCTTTGGGCCAGTGCTGGAACCAGTCCATGGTACAGCCTGAAATCAGACCTGGAAATCTGAGTGCACGAGTTCTGAATTTTTCCCCAACAGGAGAAAAACAAAGAACCACATGCAGGTTATTACGAACTCGAGCAAGAAAGTAATTATAAAGATTTTCACCAGTGGGAGTACGCCTTGGGTACTCCTTCTTCATTGCCGGTATCAGGTCTTGGGTGATCTCACCTATTTCATCACGTGCAAAAAGATTTGAAACTTCACCTGAAGCCAAAACATTGTTCATGTACTCAAGAAAAGATTCATCTCTGATTTCATTGTCTGTGAATATAAAGATAGTGCCCTTTCCTTTTTGCCCAGCAGTGCGGTACAAGATTTTCAGATCATCCAAAAGGTTATTGGTGGCATATGTTCTGGGACAGAAAAGGATTAAAGAAAGAGAGAAAAAAAATTACAGATCAGTTTAGGAAGTATATATCATCTGGCTCAGTTTCCTTAAGGGAAGAAAAAAAAACTACATAAGAAATTAATACCATATCTGCTGGTTTCATTTTTTTTAGTGTTTTTCTCTTAAACATTTTCCCAAAGTGAATGATCAGCACTACAAATCAAAGGAAAGGAGGTGAAATAAACAGAATAACTTGCTGGAAAAAAGGTGATAAAAGCAATACTATGTCTAAGGTAATTATCATACTGCCTTGCATCTCTACAGTTTGCAGATGTTAAATCTTTATTAGAACTGTAGCTTAATACAGTTGGATTAAGTTGTCAAGTAGGTTCTGATACCTGTCACCATTCGTAAATACAGCTGGATTATCTTTCAAAGATATTGAGAGCAGGTTAAAGGAAATAATTAAAAGACAAGAATAACCAAGACTGAGGTTTTTATTGTGTTATTTGGTTTAACTAAAACCAAGCCCCATAAATCCTGTTTGAACATTATCACTTGGGTTGATCAACTCAGCTGCAAATTGAGAGCATGACTGGTTCTTTGATTACGTCTCTTATGGCTGGTGCACGCAAGTAAGATTCAGATGAAGTCAACACAAATTCAACTATAGACTTCAGATTATGCAATATAAAATGAAGTAAGGTTAATAAAATGTCAGATCGTGCCCATTATGTTCTTAGCCAATTAAAGCTGAAATTAGGAACCTTTTTTCTTTGAAACGAGTTTCTTATTTTCAAGAGTCTCTTCAAAGTCATCAGTAATACTTGCAATACACACATGACCCATTCTTCAGTATTTGAAGACACTACTCAATTTTTCTATTAAATTTGCTATACAGAAAGTCTCACTGTTCTTCCCCAGCTCCGTCTTACCACTGGTCTATAGATACCCCTAATGGATGAACTGCAGAACTTGTAAAAGAAACCTAAATCTTCAGTTTGCACGCACCAGCTACAGTTATTACAGTGATTTGTGGTATTCTCATAAGACCGTAAGAATTTGTCTACTGAGTCAGAACAACAGGCCACCTAGCTCGATACTCAACACTGGCAATGGGAAATGCTACTTAGAGAGAAAACATGAGTCAGCATTCTCTCTGCATTGCTCATTTCTTTCTTCCCCCCTCCATATTGATAGCCATTGTATAAGGAATATTAGAAGGTATGTCCATCTTGTCCTTTTGGTCTTCTGTTATGAACTTGCTGATACTGTTTTCTTCCACAGTCTCCTGTGGCAAATTGCAAAAGATGACTGTCTGTTTTGTAAATACACACTTTCAGCTACCTTCTTTTACCCCACCTCCATTTAGCTTCAGCAAACGAACACCTCCTAAGTGATAGAAATATTTATTTGCCTTATCAACACATTTTGAATCCTTCAAGTCTAGGGACTTTATTCTGTGACTCTACCTTTTTTTTCCCTCCTATTTTTGTTCATGTTCCTTCCTTCTGCTTCTGGGACACAGAAGAGACCAAGATTTGTCGGTCCTTCTCTTTCCTTTCATCAAAAACCTCATGACATTGTTCAAAGACCTGACATATCTCTCTAAGGAAGATTTCTCCGTGCATTGAGTAGTTTGCAGGGTGAAATACACACTGCGAGCCCTCAGTGTTTACCCCTGTAAACCCTACGTCAAAGAGAAACAGGTGAAAAGGAGTGGTTGCTCCCAGTCACTTCAGGAAGGTTTATATAGAATGCCTTTCAGACATTAGGTGCCCATGCTGACCAAGCCTTGGAGACATGTCTTCCAGTCCTCTTGTCAGGAATGACAGGGACAGTTTCAAAACAACCTCCAGAGAATAAAGACAGAGAAAACAAGCACTCCTGTGCTTGTACTCTTTCTCTACTTGTCTTTCCACAACTCTTTCTCCCTCTGAAAAGAAACCAAGCAAATGGAACTTGAAATACATGCTTCTAACTTAAAAAAAAAAAGAAAAAGAAAAAAGTGTCCCCCCCTCAAATTTCTATAAATTATTACATCCAGCACTACCTACAATCAAGTCATTAATAGGAGTTGTAATAACACAGTCATGTGCATAATCATCTATAGAAAAAGTTACTATTTCCCTTGCCCATCAGCATTTGCTCACTATGCAGAGTCAATCATCAGATTATTCCATGTTATCTTTTGTGCAAAATGGTATTTTCAGTGGGACTTCATGGGGTACATTGCAGATTTAAATGCTGAAGGAAACACAGATTTCTTGTCAATAGCATAAAGGCACCAAACCGAAGACCTAGGATCTGTCATTATAGACTGTGCATTTACACAGGTGCTTTTGATTGAAAATGTAGTTTACAATGAGGGATAAAATGTTTGACACGTTTGCATTTCAAGTTGATTGTGAGCAGTTCATTTCTATGTCAAATTAAGGAGCAAATGTCTATGTACGCTGCATTGTTACCTTGTTAAAGTGATCTGAAAGGTCTCATATCCAGCAATATATGATGCTAGTCTGGTCAGACTCTGTTTTCCAGATCCACCCACACCCACCAACAATGCATTTCCTTGGGGAGTACGAATAATCCGGGATATTTTGATCAAATGGATGATTGCATCCTGTGCATTGAAGGAAAAAGGGATTAAAAATGTAAAAATAATATAACGTATATTAATTATGAAGCACATCACTGATCAATTGCTTCTCAATGGCCAGATGTCTTCTGTGGAGCTTATGCCAAAGAGTCAGTGCTGTACTCATCAAAATCAGTAAGAGATTTTCCCCTGACTTCACCGGGCATCAGGGCTAGCCCAGGAGAAATGTCCTTGTATCAAGCTCATATGAAGAAACGTCATATGCAGTGTTTGTACTCGGCAGAGCAGAGGGCATGCCCCTTAGGGGATGGAAGGTAAAGTAGAAAGGATGTGGATTAACAACCTCCCCCAACCTTTTAGCTGAGCTATTTACAGGGTCTCTAAATAGGCTGCCAAATGTAAAATACAAGTACACTATAGACATGTCTTATTCAACTGCTGTATTTATCATAGAGACATATGTAATTTGAAACGCCCTAATAATCTGTTAAAGCACCCAGTCTAAAGCTGAAGAAGCATCATGCATCAAGAGACCTTTGAGAAGGAGGTAACTTCCAGAGACGCAAGACGACATTCACAATGTACACTGTAGAAACAAACGAGTCATGCTTTGCAGTATGCAAGGCAGGAGAAAGGAAAGTTGGGAACTGCAAAGAGACGGAATAATTTATGGGAGTGAAGGCAGACGGGAGACAGCAGCATAGCTTTATAGAGTTTATTTGTAAGGCTTGCTGGATACAGAGCTAGCCATTCTGAGCTATTTCCAAGATAATTTGATAGAAACATTCAAGATCTATGTATCAGTAAATGCAAGAGACTGGGCACTTTTTGTATTAATATAATTACAGGCTCTAATACCTTGAAAAATACTAAATCCATCCTTGATCCTCTGATTGTTTCATTGTACTGTTGCATGAATATCTGTAATCTTTCAGCCAAACAATCCAAAGAAGGGATAAGCTCATAAATTTTAGGAGCCTTCAATTCTGCATCATCAGGTTCATCTCCAGTAGCTTCTGGGACATCACGCAAGAAATCCACAAAATACAATTCTGTGGATTCATCTTCAAATAGATTTTTTCCATGTTCTGCAGTAGCAATCTACAACAATACATTAAGGATTACTTTAGTAACGAAATATTTCATTGGCCTCTTTGTGTGGCAAATACTTGAACTTATTTGCCTACCTTTTTCATCATATCTTCAAACCAGTCTTTATCACTCTGGCTGATGAACCTGTCTGCAATAACACGTCTGCACTCATGCTGGAACAAGGCTACCAAAACACTGATGCTCTGGCAGACTTCAGAAGTAACTGTAAGGATTCCTTGCCAAATACGACTGAGGTCTCGTAAATTAAAGATGTAATGAAATTTAGCTGGAGT
The DNA here is from genome assembly GCA_013400135.1 of Rhinoptilus africanus. Lineage (NCBI taxonomy): Eukaryota > Metazoa > Chordata > Aves > Charadriiformes > Glareolidae > Rhinoptilus > Rhinoptilus africanus. The sequence continues at coordinate 321,820 of VXBO01014432.1, read as the reverse complement.
TGGTAACATCTACAAAATAACGTCATAAGCTATATTAAAATGATTACTAAATAAAAATATTTTCTATATAGTATTAAATGACTATAGAAATTTTCACAAACTTCAAAATCAATATTGCATACAGCATGCTTGGTATTTAAGAGGCAAAGGTAAAAATGAAGAAATGACAGTAGCAATGACCAGCTCTTTAATTTCACGTAGATTTCACTTGAGTTTATTTGAATCTTTCAAGTCCCAGGAACATGGACTGAAGGGTAGCCTAGACAGGTTAGTTAATGATAGCATTAAAGGCCACAGTAAAAATGTCAGTATTGCTTAACCTGTGGTGTTGCTCCTGCCCTTTCTTCTAGATCATTTCTGTCACTCTTTTTTTTGTCCTTTCCAAGAATGTTTGAGGAAAAGTTCATGAGGAAAAAGAAAAGTAGGTAAGCAAAAGCAAAGCAAAGAGAGCAGAAAAAAAAAGGGGGGGGGGATTTGAAAAAAATAACAACTTGGCAAAAGATGTATTTTCTCTACAGGCAGTTAATTAGCAGTAATAAGCATCATTTGTGTTGAATATACTGGTCAACAGCTGACTGGTCAATAGTTTCACTAGAACTCTCTCTATTTCTCTGTGAGCCAAGTTTATGTCTACAGTTGAGTTGTTTGGGAAATCCTAACCAACCTTTTTTTGACTAGAAAATAACATTCATCAAATCTCTACCTATCCCTATCTTTCCACAATTCTCCTCCACTTTTTTAATTAGAAGATCAAATTTGGCACACAGTTCTATGCTGTAATTTTGCTCTTAACTGTTCAAAATTAATTCTACACATAAATTTTATTTTCTATTTCAAAGAAACATTTGCTTAGGAATTGCAGTTAAATGTTTTTACAATCTGTTTGAAGTGGAAGAAGTACATATTTAGAATTTACTAAATACCTGGTTTCATTTGTTTTGGACTGATCCCCTCTCTGACAAATTCAGATCTTTAAAGTTTCTCACAATCCCAAACATCCTTATAGCAGATTCCTATTTAACTTTGAATTTATGGTTCCTTATGCCCTTGACATTTTCTCAACCAGAAGACACCTACACCTTCTTATCAGCTATGATTACTATATTATAATTACATAATTTAATTCTTATATTAGCTATGGAAGGCACTGCGTAGGGTTACGGTCTCAGGTAGCTAACTACGTGTTGATAGCAACAAATTCAGAACAGAGGTGCGAGCCAGCAGTTATATATACAGGTCACAGCTTTACAATAGGAAGTATGAACATACATGACATTACAGAAGACCTGACTCTTGTTGCTTTGTCATGGTACAGATGTTTCAAGGGCTTCTTAACAGATGTAATTTTACCTTTGCTTTTGTTGTTTGCCAAACCTTTCGAGTTGTAGATACTAATGCTGAAGCCAGTTTACATATTTCTGCAGGGAAACCTCGCTCTTCACAGAAATAGCCTTCAGCTATTGTTCGAAATATTTTGTCAATAGAGGAACTGGAAGGCAGTGTGCAGTTGTAGATGGTGAACTGGCGTTTCAGGCGCTGTGGGATGTCATTCCGACCTCCCCCAGGGTGAATCATAGCAGCCACAAATTGGATGTCAACTACATTTGTGAATTCTCCTGGCCTCTCCAAATTGTAGAAACCTTTCTGTTCCATCAGCTGTCTTACAATCTCATTGGTGATCTAGTTATCACCAAAAAAAAAAAAAAAAAAAAAAAAATGGAGCAGTTAAGTATTTCAGGGTTCTCAAATTAAAAAAAAAAAAAAAAGAAAGAAAAGAGGAAATCTCTAACAAATTAGTAGACAGAAGGAAAGACATCCCTTTTCTTTCTTAATTTCAGGTATTCTGCTGGACATTTCAGCAATTTATAAAGCCATGCAACATGGTACGAAGCAATCTGATGCAGTGGATTGGCTGCATGCAAGCTTCATGTGCTAAGGACTTGTGGACATGAGGTCAGAGATTCAACTGGATTTCCATAATGTCAATCTAAGAAAATTCAGTACTTTAAAATTTCAAGCCAGACTACATATTCAGATTGACACAGGCACTTAGCTAGTGACAAAAAATGGTTAGTTGAGCACAAAGTATGTCACACGTTCACTTGTACAGAGGCAGTGAGAGAATAGGATTACAAAACTGTACTGGAAGCAGGAAAACTAGGTTTCCTCCGCAGTAATTTTTTTTTAAATTTAAGTCAGATTTTCAGAGTATAGGTCTATAAGTATTCATTTACAGAACCTCAAGACATCCAGGTAGTCTTGGGTGTAAACTGTGATGTTAAATTTCACCTAATAATAACTGTTGTTTAAAGCCCAGAGCAAATGGAAGAAAAATGGAAGGAGTCTCATTTCCCAGGCTGGTTCTTAGTACAGCTAGTTTGAAAATTCTGCATGCTCTATGTGTAACCAAAACAAAAGGCTTAAAAGCTACAATGACTGCACCAAGTGGCTTGATGCTGACCCTAATCTTTTGGGGCTGACAGCTTATCGTTCTTGGAAAAACTGGCTTAAGGAAATTACTTTTAGTATGCATACATGGTCTACTCTGTATTATGATACCTTTTTCATAAACTTCTCTGTTTTTGCAACCCGCAGATCAGCATTTCCATCAGCAGCAATGGTAAGACCACCAATTCAAAAATGTTAACATTTTCCTTTTACCTGATCACCCCATTCATTAATTACAGGCATGTTGATGTCATCAATAAAGACTGTCATTTTCTTCCCTGCCGGAGGACCGTATGTGGTGCCCATTCTTTTATCTATGTAACTTTCTATGCTTCTTTGAAACATATATGGCAGAGTTGCAGAAGAAAAGTTTAGGCGTTTGGTCAAGTGAACATCAGGATCATACTTGCTTGTGTAATCCTGCAAGATAAACAAATTTTCAGTAAAGTGCACCAGTAACTGCAGATTAATTCAGCCAGAAGGAGATGCAGATGCTCAGCAGCCCTGCAAAAATCAGACATATACAAAAATCTCAGTACTGCTATTAACGTCAAAATGTCAAATAGCAGTTTATTTAAGATAAATATACCAACTCCAACATGAAATTCGAACAAACCCTCAGTTAATGTTTTGCATATAGTTTCAAAGTATTAAGATTTAGAAGCTTTTAACAGACTTCACTAAATGTTACAAAAAGTAGACGTGACAACTCAAGATGCAAATAAACTTTGCATCAGTGGTTGTCAGGGATTTTCTAAATTCAAGCTGTTAATGATGATCTATTACAGCAGTCTGCAAGAAACAAGTGAAAACCCAAATCCTTTCACATAACAGCACCATAACTTAGAACAAGAGCAGTGTAGAGAAATGGAAGTGTAAAATTAAACCCATCCAAATCACATTTACCAGTAGTTATCCTCTCTTAATGAAGAAAGGAATCCTTGGTTTTATGAATGCATACAATTCCCATAGCTGCTGCTGATGCCCTAAAGCAACAAAGTTCCACTTTTTGCATTTAGTGAGGTTTTATAATAGAACTGGAAAGAAAAGTATGTAACCCTGGAGTCACACCAAGGCATATATACAAAGCATTAGAAGTATTTTGTTTAGCAAGAGTCCTGGGACATAAAAATATTATTAAAAATTCCCAACTTCCATCATTATTTCTTTTGAAAGATACAATTCTTCTGCAATGATGACAAAATCATTTAAACCCTTATCTTTATAACAAGGTTGACTAGAAATGTTCCCATTTTGATACCTCAGAAAAATAAACCTCTATCATTGCTGATTAAATGCTCTAAGAACAACGCCAGTGAGATCTGTATTATGTATTAATTTATGTATTGTATGTATAGATTATGTATTAATCATAATACTCTGTGTGCCAATAGCAAAGATACAGCTAAGCCTCCTCAAAATATTTTGACGAAGAGTGTTAAACTGTTGATTTTGTTGATACAGTGTTGATGCAATGATCTCAGTTTAAGAAAAGGTGCCCTTCAGAAATAAGTTTTCCTCAGACATCACACAAATGACAGTCTACACATGCAACATCCATGCAATAGTCCTGTATTTGGTGAGTACTCTTGACAGCTGATGGTCTGGTGCAGGTCACTGCTCAGACCTCTCCTCAGGGCTCCAACAGTTTATATGAAAATAATATAACGGGTGGCGGTAACCAGGTGCTGGCAGGTGGGGCTGTGGGGCAGCCCCTTGTGAGAAGAGGACGGGCTTTCCCCATGTCAGACACAGCCAGTTCCAGCTGGCTACAATGGACTCCCCAGAGATGCTCCACCTGTGTAAGAGAAGGCAAAATGCTGCCTGGCAGTTCAGAGAGAGGAGGGAGAAAAAATGTGAGAAAAAATGCCCTGCAGACACCAACGTGAAAGTAGAAAGAGGGTGAGCAGGCGCTCCAGGGGAGATTTCCCTGCAGCCCATGGAGAAGACCATGGTGGCACAGAATGTCCTCCTGCAGCCCACGGAGGACCACGCTGGAGCAGATAACCACAGTGCAGTCCCTGGAGGTCCCCATGCCACAGTAGGTGGATGTGCCATTAAGAAAGCTGTAGTATGTGGAGAGCCCACGTCAGAGGAGGCTCTTGTCAAGAGCTGAGGGCTGCGGAGAGGAGCTGAAGCAGGAGCAGGTTTTTTAGCTTGTGGAGGACCTATGCTGGAGCAGTCTGGTCCTGAAGGACTGTGCCCCATAGAAAGGGCCCCATGTGGGAGCAGGGACCAGTGTGAGGAGGAAGGAGGGACAGAGAAATGCTGTTATGGACTGACCACAGCCCCCATTCCCATCCCCTGCACCACTCAGGGTGGCAGCAGGTAGAAGAGTTGGGAGTTAAGGAGTGAAGTTGAGCACAGGAAGAAAGGAGGGGTAAAGAGGAGAGAGGTTTTGGTGTTTAATTGCCAATAAATTAAATTAATTTTCCCCAAGTTTAGTCTGTTTTGCCCTTGGGGGTAATTGGTGAGTGATCTCCCTGTTCTTCTCTCAACCCACGTCCTGGGGTTGAGGAGAGGGAAGGAAGTAGTAGCTGGGTGGGGGGTCTTGTAGCTGGCCAAGGTCAAATCACTACAACCATTCAAAAAACACACTTGTATTTTATTCAGTATGGCATTTCAGAATCCTTACATGGTAACAGTAATAAATGAGAACTATTTTTGAAAAAGAAGAGGTTATTTAATGGGATTATTTTTGTTACTTAAACTGTCAGATTTTGGGCCTAATTTTAAATCTACCATACCAGTTTCATGTTAAATTACAGATTTTTTGCAATTCATGAATCAATAGTACAGAGAGTAAAGGCCTCAAATAACACTCAAAGTTCTTTATTTTGATATATACTGATACCTTACTCAAAACTGAGGATTACTTAGATTAATTCAGATTGCTACCTGGAGCGTCTTTACTTTTTCATGAAATGAGCTGCTTTTGCCTGGAAATTTCTTTTCCACAAGGTGTAGTAAAGCAAAATTCTACAGAAGGTGAAAGCAGAAGGGTAACAGTTGTGAAGGCAGTTAACTTTCACTCATAACCTTAAAAGAGATCAAATATCTCCTGGCATTATGCTCCCTTGTGTAAGGAGCATACTCTGCTCCATAGAATAGACACTGGGTAAGCAACTCCCAAGAATCAGCTCCAACTATTTTTAGGGACAGGAATGGCAGCTGAAGGCTGGAGGTTGCCAGTATCTGGCCAAAATCCAGTATGCAGAATATTAAGACCACCACCCAGACCCTGCCTCTTCACTCTGCTAAAATAGTTCTCCAGATGGTGCCAGGAACAGAAGTTGACATTACACCGGCATGCACGTTGGCATCAACAGCTAAGCTGAAAAAGTAGTATTAAAGGCTGCTGGCATTGGTACAACTCGCTTTATGTCAGGGCTCAGAAAGCACATGGCTGGGAGACACAAAATGGCTCCAGATTTTAAGAAAGCCAAAGGTCAATTTAGGCCAGTGTTTTTCAGTTATTTTCAATTTCAAGACCTCTGCAAATACCTCCAGGTACAGATGCCTGTATGGCAAATTCATCTGTTCCAACAGTAGATCAGTTTTATTTAGGTACCTTTCACTGATCAAAGAGTCTACAGGTTCCCCTGGAAATCACAGACACCATGCTGAAAACCATTACACTTGCATTTTTTCAAATAAGGGATGCCAAGTTTAGTATGACATCTGGGTTTGTTCAGCCTTTTGATTATTAGCTCTTCTGTAGTAAGTTATTAGCTTTTAAAGTGTCTTATGATTAGCCTGCACTATTTTATAATATGGAAAGTATGCATTTGTTAATTTAATAGATATGCTGTTATTATTTTCTTCTACAGAAAGAACAATATGTCATTTTCAGTGAAGGAATTAAGAGACTAGATAATAAACACTAAATATACCCTCTGAAAAAATGCCCTGAGTAAAGATGGAAGTTCTTTATTTCTCTTCAGTTTGGCTTGTGAAGAAAGTCTGTGCAACAAGGGTGTACAAAAGATCGGTTCACACATGGCACCACCAACAAAGCACGGGGAAGTGAAAAAATCCTCCAAGGATCAATATTTTCTTAGCAAAATCTCCAGTTTGAGATTCAAAAGGAAAGAAAAGAAAGCATATGAAAGAGCACTTATCCCATGACCTTGTGGCTGTGGTTAGCAAAGTTTAAAAGAACATTTTATACTGGAGTATAGACAGTTACCTTTTTTTGCTTGTAGACCACGTGAGTACTGGCAAAAAGCCTTAGTGAAAATGCTAGTATGTAATCTGAAGAAAAACCAAATTACTCTTACACTTCAATTTAACATTTGTGCCAATATCAATTATTGCAACGTTATCATACAAAAATATTACGTTTTTCCATTCCACCTACCTTAATCATAACTGTTTTGGCTGTTCCCTGTTCCCCAGTTAGAAGAACAGCTTTTCCTTGCCTCATGATAAGGTGCATTAGAAAGTCTGTTCGGACACTGTCTACATTTGGAACTAGAATGGAAGTATATTCTGGTATTGAATCTTTAGGGTAAATATATTCAGGGACCTGCATAAGAAAGACATGCAAAAAGTTTGAGACTTTCTACCTGGCCCCACAATCACTTTGCATCACAACACAAAACCAAATGTACTTTACAAAATGTACATTAGAAAAACTTCTCTTCCTGAAAGCCAAGCATCCACTTATAATCAATCAGTACCTTGCCAAGCTTTTCTAAAAGGGTGTTAGACTAATGGGATATTTTCACTCCACTATTCTCTGTTACATAAAGAAAACTTTTCCTTGCTGGGAGTTCTTAAATAGTAGACAAAGCTAAGATCACTTCTGTTTCACTTGCAGAGCCATTTCAAATGTGTGTTCCTGTTCCCTGCCAAAAATGTTCATGGAGAAAAGAAAAAAAATCTTTCAAAAAAGAAACTCTTGAGCATTTGTTAGAATTATAAATTAACAAAATAATACGCCTCTTACCCAATACATCTTTCTTGTATACTCATTAAGAAAGCTTATCATGTTGCAGCATACAAACCTTCTTTGACCAGTGCTCCCACTGGCCACAGGCATTGATAACAAATTCAAAAATGGTTTCTTCTCCATTCACAGCTGGAAGTTCTTTCACTGCAGAGTGCTTCCGTAGGAACAGCTCCATTTTCAGCCTGTCATCCAGTTCCAAAAGAGCTCCAGCTGACCACATTACAGCAAAAATGAACAAGCGAGCAATATGTTCCTCGCTGAGCTGCTTCTCATCTCGGTCAGACAATAAACCCTGCAAAGCAGACACAATATGTAACTATTGCCCTACTCGAACAATGACAGCACAAATAACAGAATGAGAGAGAGAAAAACTGAATGTCATATCTACCTGTAGGAGGTCAATAGCTTGTTTGATGTACATACATTCCAAAATTGGCATTTTTGGTGTCACAGCAGAGAAAACAAAATCTATCACATCCTGGAAAGGAAAAACATCATTTAAAGAATCTGTTTACCAGTTTCAATGGTATGATTTATTCTTAGATGACACCAATTTCTTAATTTCAAGTGTATTCTAAACTTTATTCCAAACAAAGTTTCCTCTCCTTTCTGGCCTTATAAATATTAATGAAATTTTGCTAACAATAACATATTAGAAAAATAACTTTGATGTATAACAGTCAGCAGAATTATGCATATGAGCTCCACACACCAATTTCCTGAAGAGCAATTTGAAGACTGCTTTTTCAGTTAGATCAGGGATCTACCATTTGTGCTCTCCACTGGAGATTTTAATCTACCATTGCCATTTTCGTCGTGGTAAGATAAAAGCACTAGAATTGTGGTAACGATATGTATCTAATGCACAACCTCATCACTATAAATTTCTGTCTATCTATCTGATGTGTTCTGGCTGCACCATAATGTACCTGTCCCTCTTGAAACCAATACTCTTGGTTTTCTGTAGAACCCTGGCAGGATCCAAACGGAATTTTGCAATCAATTTTAATGGAACGTGGACTTTTCTCAGGTTGCTCCATAATGATGGCTACCATGCCTGCTTCTGCCAAGTGTTCTGCAACATCTTTAGCAAAGTTTCAAATTGATGTAAAGTCCTCTTTGAGATTTGCAGTGCAGAATTATTTTAAAATATTGATGGCCATCCCTAGTATAGACTGATGTAAACGATAACCTACTTTCACTTTCATTTAACAATTTTTAATATAATTCCCTCCCTGTGGGTTCCATTTGCATTCATAATCTTTGAAAATCAACACTGCCTACTCATTCTGGGAAGTGAAAGTATAGCAGTGACACTATGGGAGATAGTAATTTTGGAGGGTTTACATTTATGTCTCCCATATCCTGTCAGTGAGAAAACTAAGACAATGAAGACATTCAAATCACACAAAGATGTAAATAATCACCTAGATATTTTTGAAAAATCCATAAACTGCTTGCCCACACACACACCAGCTTTGTTCCAATTTTCAGTTTACCTTTTTGCCACTGAAGTTCTGTAAGTACCCTATACTGAGTATTTATTGGCACAGAGACTGAATCAAGATTTTTTTCCCACCCTCCCGAGTTCCAGCTCACCAGAATACTAACACACAACAAAGATGAATATTATGAGAAAAAACTTACTTAAGCATCTTAATCTAGAATAGGTCTCACAGCTAAGCGGTCTCAGAAAGAAGACAATCTGAATGCGGGCATACAGAAGAGCTGGGAGGCTTAGAAAACATCCCTTTTTAGGTTATTTCTTGTTTACTAGCAAAAATGCTTCCACCTCTGTGTGGTTGCTTTTTGTGGTTTACCCTCTGAAATGTATGTTTTGTCCCCAGCAGTACATAGGGTGCTCAAATGACTAATTGTGGGTTTCTGGGTTCTGCAAGGAATGGGTAGAAGTAAGTCATNGCTTCTAAATTTAAGAGAGAAAAAACTTTAGATGGGGAGTCTACTTTGAATTACTCCTAAAGAGGGAAAGGGAGGGTGAAAGTCCAACGCCTCAATCACCATTTAAAAAAAATTCTGAGGAAATACATAGGACTCAGAGATAATCTCAATTTTAAAAANGTGGGAGATTCAAATCTAAAGACTTGTAAAATTTGGATCTGAGTCTCTCTGAGATTCAGTTTCTTCATCTGCAAAACAGACTATGTGTCTTGCAGGGCACTGCAAATTATTTAATAACTGATTTGAGATACTCAGAATAAAGATATTTCATGAATCAAAGTAGTCTGTACTTTCAAGAGCCCAGTTTTCACCAGAATGAGTTTTACGATACTCATGATTCCAGTGAGATTTGTGTAATTCTTTTTCTTTGAGTTTATGAAAAAAAAAATCAAGTCCATATACAGTAATACTTTATTACTACTATTTTTAAAACAACACATGGCAGAAATTAGGATGCAAGATCAACATAGGAATTAGCATGAATTAGCTATTTATTATGGTTTTTTTTTTTTTTTTGACAGGGGGTCTGGAAAAATTAGTTGGGCCATGACAAATGCGCACAAATTGCAGAGAATTTGGATCAGAATTTGCTATCCCTTAAGAGAAGGATGCAAAATGAAGTCAGATGTTAAAAACTCATACGAGGAAAGACTTTCACACAGCTTACAGTCACTGTGGAACTCACTGGACTGTAGAATGCTCTTTAGGACAAGAAGTTGGCAACATACTCAAAAGGTTTCGACAAGCACAAGAACAATTAAATAATGCAACGTCATCAGTATTTTTAATATTAATTTGAACATCAGCATCTAAATATTAAAGCTAATAAACTCTCTGGATGATACATTCAACTCTAAGCTCCAGAGGCAATAGCAGCCTTTACCCAAATAAGAATAGGGTGACATTTAATGTGGAGGGAGGAATAAGTCACATCTGACTACTCTGCTGTGTTTAGGACTTCTCTGAAGTCTCCAGAATAGGTCAATAACAGATCTAGGACACCAGATCCCTTAAAAAAAAAAAAAAAGGGGGTGGGGTGGTGGAAGAAAAGTGAGTGTGATTTAAAAATTACTATCTTTTTTTTTGCGTTTAAACAATACATAGACATGCTGAAACTTATGTTACTCAAATAACATCCATCACTAGTTTGAGCTTCACACATCGTAGACAAAATAAATAACACCACTCAGGCAATTTTTTTAATTATTTTGGTTCTTTACAACTGTCTCAGATAATTACTTCCATCACCTATGCAACTCTGTTGCTTACACATAGAGCATTATTCACGGACAAGAAACTGGCAGTATA
>VXBO01014432.1:276236-310994 GCA_013400135.1 Rhinoptilus africanus | reverse complement strand
AATCTCAATTTTAAAAAAGGTTAGGTTTAGGGGTTTGTTTGGTGTGGGTTTTGTGTGGTTTTTTTTATTTGTTTGATTGATTTTCTAATTTATCTTTGTCTTTTGGACTACCTCCTGTCTTCTATATAAAAGCTAATGACTTACAGTTGAATTTATAATACACATGGAAAAAATAAATACATTCTTTCTGCTGATTCACAGCTATTATTCCTCCTACGTTATTGCTACTTGCTGTACATTCATTAATACCGATTTTACCCAATATGCAGACTTTCAGTGACAAATACTGTTTTATTGGCATAAATAATAAATGTTTATTGTGAGCAAATTGGAATTACTACAGCAGTTGTCTTACATCTATTTTGGTTGAATTTGGATTCATTTCAAAAGGTGTCTACAGGTATACTTAAAGATTTATTCTCCTTACTTACTATATTTCCATCTATAGCCTAATCTTCATTTTGTTCTAAAAATCAGATATTTTAAGCTGCTTATATCCATGCTTTTCTTAATACTGGCATTAAATTCACCAAGGTCTGTATTTGGGGTTTGACTACCACTGTTGATGCATCCTATTTCACAAATTTTTTTTTTTTTAGAATTTATTTACCCATTCTTTTAACGTGGAGGAAAATAACAACTGTGAAAAGAGCTACCTGAATACAAAAGTAGTGCTACCCTCATCTGTAAAATCACTGTTATCGCTTCTATTATTTGAGAAGAAAAGATAGCTCATTAAAAGTGAAAGAAAACTGACAGCGTGACAGCTTTCATTTACATTTCGATAGTTCCAAATGCAGCCTTCAGCACAGAACTAACTTCATATTTCACTGCATTTTCATCTCTCAATCTAATAAAATGCATATTTTTCTGGACATTATTGCTATCGCTTCAGGCTTGGGTATTTAAATGTTGTTATTATGTTTTCAGAGCAAGTTGTAGCATAAAATATAAATAGAATTGTGGCAAAGAAGCAGTAAATTGACCCACATATACATTACTTCAGAAGCATATTTTAAAATTCATTATCAGAATTGTTTCTCTTGCTGCTGCAGTAAAACTATGTCATATCATTATGTTTTGAGGGTAGAACAAAATTAATAGCTTGTTAAACATTGGTTTTAAAGTAAATGGGCACTGAAATGAAACATATCTGTAAGAAGACATTTGTTAACATTCAAGGCATTCCAAAACTATATTAATCATTGCTTTTATCATGATTTATAAATAAACTTTCTGAAATGTCACTCAAAGTTCATTAAAAACTGCAGTTGTAAAATGCAACAGCGATGAAAAACATTACAGGAGAAACCCCTGTGAAATTCAACACCATCTACACAAAAAACTAGCAGGAAAGAGCCAATGGGAAAGCAAGGTATAGAAGGAAGTTGCATTTGTTCCACAGATGTTGAGGAAATTAGAAGATAATAACACTGAAGGATTGCAAAGTAATGACTACTTCTTTTAAAAATTACAAAGAAAAATAAGATTTTTTGTGAAATTAAACACAGTATACTGAGATTATGTTTTTAGATCCACTGTTGAGTACAATCATCCATAATATTAATGAAACCTTTTTAATGATTCAGTATGCTAAGGCCAAATGGAGGGGAAAAAACATTCAGAATTCCCCCTTTGGATCTACTGATTGAACACGATTTAGTCAGAGAATGTATCAAAGAGACACCATCTCAAAAACATTCTGTTCCCTTGGAACAGAATCATTGATTATAAAATCAGAAAAGACCACTACAGTCACCTGTGCTGAGTTTCAGAACACCACAGAGGACAGAACTGCCCTTAATTCATTTGAACTATAGAATGTCTTCTAAAAATAACTGCATTCCTGTTGCAGCCAAAATTGAGAAAGATTCCACCAGAGTGAATCTAGCTTAATTTCTTTCTGAATTTACTTCATATTTAACACAAACAAGAAAGTTGATCCACTCCCTTTATGGATCCAAACAAGAATTAAAATTTCAGTAACAATTACAGCCAAAGAGAATATCTCTGTTTTGCCAACATACATTATAAAATAATTACAGATTTAACAATTCATTGCCAACTAACCTATGCAGACAAAACAAGCATCCAAATTATTCATGTTATAGTTTCACTCATTAATGTTAGAGATAATTTTCTCTTTTTTTTTTTTTAAATCCTTCACCCTTACTTTATTACATAAACAAAGAGAAGTAAATAATTGAAAAAGCACTGAGGAAGAAACAATGTTTCATTAAATGAAGAACAAGAAACGCGATAATTTTTTTCAAGTAGTTGAATTAAGTACCTGAAATACAGCATTAAAGCAACTCCATAGGACATCAGAGTATGTAACAGGTAGCGTTTGCAGCCAAGCTCTTAAAATAGGCTTCCAATCTAACACGGAAGAACTCATGAAGACCATCCCATTACGAGAAACAGTTGCAGGAGAAGCATTGTCAATGTTGTGAGGTTCAAAAATAATTTTGCAACTGGGGGACATTGGAATACGATCTCCATTGGCCAATGTAAGGGTCTTATTATCATCCAGAACAGAGTTCAGATTTTCAATCCATATTGCATCAACAGGTCCATCCAAAACTATCCAGATATGCTCTCCCTAAAAAAAGTAGACACCCAGACAAGAAACTTTATGTACATTGACCAAAAATACACACTTACTTAATCTCAGAGAATGTACTTTTGGACATAAATAATGAGTCTTAATTTGGTGCTGTTTAGCTCAGCATGAACTACAGTTTTTATAATTTGCTCAGTGATTTTAATCCTGCTTTTCTTATCCTGTCTCACACCAAAAAGGGTATTAAGGAAAAGTGACAAAAATTAATTTGGGCTGTTCTAAGCATAAAGCTGTCTCTTCTACAAAACTATATCAGCCATCCAGCCATCCCAGCATCCATCAAGGTGGATGAAATCCTTAAAATGTTTTCCAATTTAATTCTGGAACCTCACGTGCTTGGGAAGCCTACTGCTCTCTAGCAGATACACATAATTGTGACTCTGGTGTACATTGAGCTATTCAGATACAAAGCAAAACTAACTCTATACTTTCCCATCTGATTTAATAATGTAAGATCTTTCACACAAATGACAGGTAGTGAGAAACCTTATAGAAACAGTATTAAATGTCCTTATTAACTATCATGACACAACACACATTACCTTCTTTGCTTTTAAAGTTTTTCTCCATAATGTAGAGAAAATACCATCTGTCCAGTCATTTGTAGCAATATCAAGGGTACCAAACATCTGGGAAGCTGTGATTGCCTTTGGGTTCATTCTCATCTCTTTATGAGGAGCACCACAATCTGTCATAGCTTTCATCAAAATATTAATGCATTTTGTCTTTCCTGCACCAGTTGGACCTAGAGTCATCATACCTTAAAACAATACAAACATGGTTTAAAAGGAAACGTCAAAATGTCACGCTAGCATTAAATGGTTCTTTGCATCAATGATCCTTGTTTTATTTTTATTAAAAGCCAATACAAAAAAGATGTTTCTCGCTCCACTTACTCAATGTTGACTGAAATGGAATTTAAAAATATTATTAAAAGGCCTCTATAAATGTCTGCTCTATTATGATACGCAAGCCTATGTGGGTCTGTATCTCCCCTCAGGCAGTTCTGTTCCTTCTTCTAATTGGAAAACACAACTGCCTTTTGATGTTCCTGTGCAATGACATTGGCATAACTGCTAGTAACCAAAACCAGTAATTTCTGAATGCATTTAATGAGAATGAGTAGTTCCCAATGATATACAAAATCAAGCGTATCTTTCTGAAGCAAAAATAAAAAAATATGTACCTGCATCCATCCATGCCGATATTTTAATACATTTTTCTTATATAAAGAACCCATTAACAGCAACCACACTTTTAATTTCATCAGTGTATACATATATTGCCTAAGGAAAAGAAGCCATGTCCTCAACAATAAATTGAGCCTACAGTTAATCCTTTTTAGTTATATTTTCTAAATCAGGTATTCAGGAGGCCCAGGGTCCAAAAGCAGATGGGACATTCAAACTGAGACTTCCAAAGTCATTTAAGGGAGCTAGGTAACTCCTATTAACCTTAGAGGAAACTGGACAACATAATCCTTAGTTGGCTTTGAAAACCTCTTCAACAAAGGTATGGAACAGAGAATCACAAACCCAAGTTACAAACCTAATCCAATATAATGCAGACCGCCTCTATAATTAAAGGGAGCTGAATGTTCCCAAAACCAGTTTGGGCACCCAGACAGTCACTTACTAATACCATATGTTACATTTGGGGAGATCTAATCCAAGCCCCTTGATGTTAATGGAATGGCCTTTCTGATGGTTTCAACAGCATTTGGATCAAAATTGTTATGCAAGAGATTTCAGGATCTATGCACCAAATCTCCACACATATCTGCGTGCATCTTGGTGCATGCGACCAAGAGAAGTCATGCATTTCACAGATTTTTCCTCATTACTTGAAATCCCATGGTGACCTCTCCATAAATCCAAGGGTCCATGAATAGGACAAATGGAAGTCAGGAAAACAGAGATCTTTTTTCCTCCATGCAATAACTTGTGTCACAGAAAGGCCCTGGGTGCCCAGGTGTTAGGCCAATTGGAGCTGCATGATCTCTGGGAATAGCAGGGACATGTGGAGAGAAGAGGCATCTAAGGAGAATAACACAGTGGAACCTGCAGATTTCTGGGCAACAGTGGTCTGTGGTGTCTCACAGACTAAACAGCTTGGGGATCAAACAGGTGTCCCTTGCCAAGTTCAGCTCCAGCTGCACCTTGGCTTTCCTGACCCCATCCCTACACAATCGGGCAGTATCCCTATACTCTTCCCAGGATACCTGTCCCTGCTTCCACTGCCTCTGCATTTCCTTCTTGCCCTTTAGTTTGGCCAGCAGGTCTCGTCTCAGCCACGTCTGTCTCTTGCCTTCCATTCCTGATTTCTTACAATTGGGCATTGCGAGCTTTTGTGCTCTGTGGAAAGTATCCTTAAAGACCTGCCAGCTCTGTTCTGCTCCCTTGCCCCTGAGGGCAGTTTCTCAGGGCATTCTATTGACCAGCTCTTTGAAGAGCTGGAATTTTGCTTTCCTAAAATTCCGGGTCCTGACTTTACTCTTCCCCTGACCCGTATCCATCAAGACTTGAACTCCACCAGTGCATGACCACTGCATTTAACTTGTTCCATAGAAATTTCAATTGCTGAAGGCCACGCTCATATTTCCCATAAAAATGTAAGACAACAAAGATAAAATCTCACTATGTGTGCATTGCACACCAAAAAAATGTCATAACAGTTTCCTAGCAAAATACCCACATGGGCTTTAAATGTAACATCTGTTCAATTTTAAAGTACATTTTTTGTGAAAATAATCTGCAATCTGTAGCAGATAATATAGAAAACTATTGCTTTCCTGCAGTCTCAAAACCTCATCTAGCATGCTAACCATGTCGGACTCGTTGAGTTTCATACAGTTGAATGAGTTTAAGTATCCATGGTGGATGATAAATAAGCCCTGCTTTCTCTGCTTGTTCCTGAATGGCTGACTGCAGTTCAGGATACCCAGCTTTATCCAGCGTAATTCCAGGGAATAGGTCATTAATGAGACTCATAAATAAAGGTTCATCTTCATCCACCTGTCAAGAATAAAGTAGGGGAAAATACATTATTTATTCATTTAAATTATTAATATAGCTGTAAACAATCTTCAAGAATATGCCATTTAAAAGATGGCAGTAGAAAACCTTCTTTTCCAAAGCAAATATTATAATTATGAATCAGTTTTATTAAATGAATTTCACACAATGAAATCACAAGTAGTAATTTCTAAATTAAATACTTAAAGCTTATAAAAATGTTAATATCTTAGTACAATTTTCTCAATATATACACACACGTTTCTTCATTTGTTACATAAGACAGCAAGATTTGTTCAAATTGTATTTTCCCTTGGATTTTTTATGATTTGATGTTTTTTCCTTCTGTAAATCCCTGAAGCACGCCTATGGATTCGAACGCACATACCAATGTGCTGAATAGATTAACATCAGAAACAGAGTAATTGGTTTCATCAAAAAACTGGGTCCCTAGGTAAATACACAGAGTCTAGACATGCTATAGCCTTTCAATAATAGCAATAAAAAGAAAGATGAATACTTTAAATAGTAAAATTGAAAGAGATTATACTATACAAGCAGGCGTTAGCTGCTTCCAATTACCTCACTCATTGCAATTCTTAGGATGTTCTGAAAAGGCAACAGACTCCCAAGAAATTTATAAATTGAAATTTTGGATTAAGAAGAATTAAATGACATTATTAAAAGTTAATACAAGGTATTATTCCTTTCAATCCTTAGGTAGGGCGGAAAAAAATAAAAACAAGAGGCAATTAGAAGACCAGGTTAGGTCCCCTAGGTTCTGATGGTGTTCCCAATGATTTTTCAGCTCAGGCTTCTGATGCGTTTTCCGCTCTTTTAAAGACAAATAGTGCTCATACTATAACTATTCTGATTCTCCACTCACTGATATAATGTATCCAACTGCTGATCTTTTCAAAGGGCATAGTAAATACACTTTAAAATGCAAAGTATTCTTTTTGGGAAAGTCACAGATTTACAGTACCAGTTTGGAGAGGTTCATGTCCCGAAGAACCCTCATCACTACGGTTTTCTCTGGCTCTTTGGGATTAGATCTTTTCACTGCTCCAAGTGTTCTTAAAACAGACAGGATATTTCTAAGCCCGAAGTCATAGTGAACCTTGAAGTAATGCATAAAAACAACTGGTATCACAAAGATTAAACACTTTAAAATCAACCGAGGGATGAAAACTAAATTCATTAAAGAAATAAATGTTATTGAACTTTTAAGGATGATTAATTTTACAGTTTTTCATCTTTTCAACTGGTTTTCCAGTTCTGTTACTATCATATCCTGAAGATATTTTCCAGTGTTGCATGTCTGTACCTGCCAAGGGTCCCTTTTGGTGGTAGACTAACATTTTTACAAGCCATTTGTAATAGAGCTGTATCTTCTATCATTTTCCTAAATACATAATTTGGCAGATGCATAAACAGCAAATCACACATATTCAGACTACTCCGTTTTCTGCTCATGCAAGGATTGTTGCTGTCTTGATATATGGTACTGTGATTCGTGCCTAAAAGGATGCCTCAAGGATCATCTGGTCCAACCTTTCTTGGCAAAAACTTGTTCCGGATAAGATGGCCCAGCACCCTATCCAGCTGAATCTTTAGAGTGTCCAATACTGGGGAATTCATCACTTCCCTGGAGGGGTTATTCCAAGGGCTGATTGCTCTCATTGTGATAAATTTTCGTCTTGTGTCCAATTGTAATCTCCTCAGGACTAAGTTGTACCCATTGCCCCTCTTCTTTTCCATGGGACTCCTTGTAAAAAGGGAGTCTCCAGCTTCTTTGTAGCCACCCTTTAAATACTGGAACATGGTGATAAGGTCTCCCCTAAGACTTCTTTTCACAAGGCTGAACAAACCCAGTTCTCTCAGCCTTACCCATATGGCAAGCTCCCCAGTCCTTTGATCATCTTTGTGGCCCTTCTCTGGACCCTCTCCAACCTATTCACATCTTTTTTTGTATAGTGGGGACTAAAACTGAACACAGTATTCCAGGTGTGGCCTGACCAGTGCTGAGTAGAGTAGAGTGGGATAATGACTTCTTTTTCTCTATGCCCTTGTTGATGGAACTAGAGTCCTGTTGGCTGATATAAGGAAACATACCTAGCCTATCTTGTACTTAATGACTTTCTGCTCTGTGGATGGCTTCAAAACAACTTGGTTCAGAACAGAAGGCTTTACTTCCAAAAGCCACGTGCCTCTTAGAGGTGAATCTAACCAGCTTTGGACTTAGGCAGGTAATAGCTGGAATATCTTCCCTTTCACTACGAGTGCAGCCCGCATGTGTGCAAAGCCATACAGACATATTCTATTAATTTTAGCACTTGTACCTGAACATACAATTCTGTCTTAGTTAACAGATATGAAAATATAGGCAAATGTTCTATAATCTCTTTGACCTTTTATGCAAAGCCTAGAAGGAAAGCTATCAGGGTAAAGTTTTTAAATTATAAAATCTCCACTGCTGCCATCTGCTTGGAAAACTAAGTGATAAAGACAGACACGGGAGGAAATAATAAACATATTCTTACATTTGGAGAATATCTGCTCCCTCTGATTGATCAGAAATATTTTTGAGACCAAGTGCATAGACTGTTTTTTACACTATCTGTTGTGCATTGACCTTGGCCAGCTTCCAAACACCCACCCAGCCATTCTCTCATCCCCCCTGCTCTACAGGATAGAGGGAGAAAAGATGAAAAGGAAGCTCATCGGTCAATATAAAGGCAGGGAGCTCACTTACCAGCTGCCATCACAGGCAAAACAGACTTGACTTGGGGAAAATTAATTTCACTTACGGCCAACTACAATATATTTGGATGGTGAGAAACAAAGACAAAATTAAAACCATACTTTCCCCCTAGCCCTCACCCATATTTCCCAGGCTGACAAATTGGAACAATACATTGAGTACAACATAGAATTTTCAGCAAGAAATAACTTATTGATTAGGTTTGCAGATGTTACCAAACTAGACCACAACTAGAGTTCAAAATAACCCTAGAGAAATTCAATACATGATCTATGTATGATGCAATTAAATAAAGACAAGTGCAAAATACTACACAGATAGAAACAACCAACTGCACAAATAAAGACAAGTAACAACTCTTCTTCATTCAGTTGAGTAACAAGTCAGGTGCAGAAATTTCAGAAAAAAATATCTGAGATTGGACTAAAGCCACAAACTCCCCAATGACATATTATAATTATAGTGGGCAATAAAAACAGAAGTGTCCTTTTTAGGACAGATAAAAAGACATTTCCTTTACAGTTGGCACTTCTGTACTCTGCTCAAAAGTTGGATTCCACACTTGAAGATGAACCCTACTGAAAAGAACTGAGAAAAGAAGTTAAAGTTATCAGCTGACTAGAAAACACACTGTATCAGGAAGAAATGAACCAAAATCGACTGTAGACATAGGAAGAACAAATATGTAGGATTAGTTATGATAAAGGTCTTTTGACACAAAAAATATCTGCAAAGAGGAGGACAGAAGGAATAGAAAGGATAAGAAGTAATGCATTTAACTACAGCAAGGGAGATTCAAGTTAACTTTTAGAGAAAACTTTGTGACCATAAGGACAATGAAACTTTGGAACAGATTGCTTGGGAAACTGCAGGCTATCTGTCACTGTTCAAGAGGGCCAAAAACATTTGTAGCAAATTATTTAGCTAAGAATTATTTTTCCTCCAGGAAGGTAAATGGAAAACCCCTCAAGGCCCAACCCAGCCTCGTTTTCTATTATTCAATCAGGTGCCAAGTTGTTAACAGTTGAAAACATTGGATACAAATATTCAGCCAGGTATTGCCAGGAAATCTCATTTGCAGATGGAAAGATTAAGACAAAAATATTAACAACTTCACATGATGTTTGGAAGGCAGATTATAGGTTGATGACAACGTCTGATATTGTTTAGTAAATGATATGTCCTAGTGAAATATCCAGAATCATGACAAGGGCTGATACATGTCTTTTTCTCCATGCTAGACAACCATCGTTGACATCCTGGAATGAGTCCAGCAAAGGACAACCATTGAGACAAAAAGAGACAATGGTCAAAATTCGCAACAGGGGAAATTGCTACAGTTTGCGTAAGGAAAAGATTCTTCATAATGAGAGTAGTCAAAAACAGAAAAGGTGGCCAGAGAAACTGAATCTCTGGACATATCTCCATTCTCAGAGATATTCAAAACTCAGAAAGTGCCTTTCCAACCTGCTCTATATTGACCCCCGTAGGTCTCTTCCAACTTAGATGAGTCTATGATTCTATAGAAGTGATGACTTTGTTAAATTTGAAGAAATACTGTCATACCTATTAGAAAATTTAAACCAAACTAAAATTACCTTTAAAGACAGGTTTTATGGTGCATTTTAACTGACTTACATGACGGGCAGTTCAGACCAACCATCACTTATTTTCATTGATCAGTCTGCTAATTTTACAACAGGTTTGTCTTTCAGGAATGCTACAGAACAGATAGAATTTACTGGCAAATATGGATTGTGAACTTTTTCTTTGCTACATCTTTTAACAGCAGGCAAAAGATTGCACTTGGGCAAAACGGATTGCAGTGATACAGCTGATGCTCTTGCAAGAAAGAATTAAAAATCTGCAAATAAAAATCTCAACACTAGAAGCATAATTTGCTGTTGTGGGGAAAAGAAAAAAGGAGTATCAGTGATTTTCTCCATATGAAAGCACCTTAAACAGATGATACTCAAAATGGGATTATGGCCTCCTTTGCTTTCAAGTTTTGTTAGGTTTTTCTTTTCAGTTTCTATGGTTCTCCCTAATCTCAGCAAGACTCTGTGGAAGGAGGCAGTGGGGAACTTTGGCTAGAAGTTCTATAACAAAGGCAAATAATTCAGCTTTGGGGGCTCTGTCAGAATAACTGTTTCACAGGCCTGTGGACACCTTGGGCTTTCTACATATGCCAAGGACTATTCTTTTTCTGTACTGAAGGAGACAATAGCCACTCAGGGTGCCTTTGGCTATTTGTAAGTCTGAGCTCCTCCTTCTGCAGAGTCTGCATTTGTATGTGTAAAATATCTGGAGGGCTTCATGTATTCATTCTGCAAATTCCTTTTAGATTTTGTGGGAGGTAAGTTCAATTGGTGAATGCTTCTTGGCTGTTATTTTCTTCTGTTGATGTATATTGCATTTGCTGAAAACAGGCAACATTCTGCCATTTCCTATCACATTGATTCTTTATGTGACTGGCCTTTCTAGTCAACCGCCCAGATACACAGCAGTACTTACTTTGAATTTAAAATTTACCATTAAGAATTTAAATAAATAAGTTCCACTGGGAAAGACAGATTAATACACCTCTAAGAAACACTATCTGTTCTCTATAGTTCTAGTTCTCTGGCTAGACAGAGCAATTTGTGTCCCACTCCACTCTTAGAAATATCTCCTATTCATGGGACTCCCATATCTAATCAGATGAACTCAACAGATCTCTGTCTACATATAACCATATCAGATGTACAGAACAAACTTCACAAGGAACTTTAGCAAGTCTTCCAAAATATCCCATTATTACTACAATGATGGGGAAGGGAGATAACTTCAAGTGTGGAAGTGGTGGACCCAATTGAAAAGCAAAAGAGATGGACAAGAGAGACCTCAGGAACAACAAGACAGTGCCGAAAGTGGTCCATCTCAAGTGTACGCATGCAGATAAGAAAGGGCCAAGAGGACAGCATCATGGGCAGAAGCTCTCACTTTTTTTTCAGGTAATCAGCACAAGTAGGTGCCAATTTGAAGTGCCTGTTCACTAATTCACACAGCATGGGAACAAAACAGGAGAAAAAAAGAACTCTGCATGCAGTTACAGGGCTACAGTCTAACTGGGATGACAGAAATGTGGTGGGAGAATTTACAAGGTTGGATTGCTGCAATGGATGGATACAGGCTCCTTAGGAAGTATAAGGAGGAGGGTCATTTGGGGAGCTGCCTTTGAAAGAGAGTCGCCATGCTTTGCTTAGGATGGCTGGTGAGCTTAGGATGGCTGGTGAGCCAGTTGAGAGCATTTGGGTTAGGATTAGAGGGCCCATGAACATTGTGGCAGATGTCTGCTGCAAACTTCCTGATGAAATTTTCTTCCAACTACTGGAATTAGCCTCATCTTTGCAAGCCCTGATCCTCAGTGGGGTCTTCACACAGCCTAATGTCTGCTGAAAGGGCAACACAGCAGGGCAGAGGCATTCCAGGAGATTTCAACACTGTCTCAAATAACATCCTCACAGAAAAAATTGGGACTAGACAGGTGGTAAGGCACTTCAACATCTTGACCAGAAAGGCTGTGGAGGTACTCAAAGCTCGCCTAGACAAGGTGCTGAGCCACCTGCTCTATTTGACCCAACTATGAGCACAGGTATAAGACTTGTTGACCTCCAGAGGTCCCTTCCAAACTCAGTTCTTCTCTGATTTTCCAATTGTATATAATGGATTTATACAAGAGCAGGACTGTCCAAAAGGCTGCTGACAGGCACAGGCAGGACAAACTAGCATACTGCGACAGGTTTGCAGAAAGCTATGCTTCCTGGCTTGTATTACAGAGTATAGAATCACAATCCGCAATGTAAACCACTAGGAGCAAAGATCAGTATAGCAGGCTTCTCTGCTGGATACTGTGGAAATGTTAGAGAATCCTGAAGAAATTATAAATACACATGTCATCGTGGTTTGTATAGTAAGAACTACGGAATTTAAGTTATAAATGAGATTTAAGCATAAAATTCAAACATATGATCGTGACATAGCTGGGTGTGAGGGCTGTGCCCATGCACACACCCAGAGCACTTGGTCATTAATTTCCACTCATTAATAGCAAGGAACTCCCTTGCTAACATCAGCATGGATGAGACAAAGGACTGACCTGAGACAAGGTGATTGAGTTACATGCCTTCACAACAAAGCATTTGACTAATTGTTACAGGAGTTCTCCAGATGAGAATTTCCGACAGTTCCACAGAGTTCTCCAGGCAGTTCCTACAATCCCTACTTATATGCTTCAATATGTTGATTAACACATTATGTGGAGACTCTTGCGGTCTTGAAGACTTCAGGGCAGTTTCTGCTGCAGAAATTACCAAACTACACATAGAAAGTCTTTGTGCAGCAGCAATGGTCACGTACAAAACATTGGACACTGTTAAAATAGCTAAAATAATTTTTCCACACAGCTAAGTTTTGTTTGGGGGTGTGTGTTATTTTTAAGTACTCTGTCCAGGAGTGAAACAGTTCCAACACCCATTACAACATGAAACAAGCAAAGCACTTTTGCAGAGGTAGATGGCCACATTTCTGATGCCTGCTTAAACGTCTCTTCCACCATGAGGGAAAGTATCATGTCCAAGACAAAAATGACCACACAAACTGAGGCAATGAGAAAATGTAATCTTACTGAGGCCAAGCCTGAGGAAAAAAAGAGAGCCATATTCAGTACTCTGGGGGCAAGCTGTGTTGGTAACTGTTGAAACTGTGCATGCACAATTTTTCCTAAACAATGTCCACAAATACCACTTAAGAAAGAGCTCTTGGAAACTGATCCTCTGACAAATGCAGCCTGTAAGCCTGGTAACTATAAAACACAGGCAGATGACAAAATTGAGAGAGTAGGCTGGACATCAACAAATGGACTAATGCTAGTGATGCTAGATCAATATAGGGTGTTTCAGATTGCCTAAAAACTAATTTGAAGGCTAATGGAGACACCCTGGGCAATAGTACAGGGAAGTCAGTAGCAAACATAACCCTTCAGACGCCAGTCTACAACATAAAGCTGGTGAGTAAAACTCTCTCAGGAAAAGAAATCTGAGAGAAATTAAAATTGGAATTGGTTATATATATGGATTGAAATTATGGGCATACGGAGAAAGGAAGAGAAAATCCAAATCTGCACTTTTTTGTTTTAACTCGGAAATAATGAGGGTGATATGATGCACCATTATCTTATTCTGGTGTAGTCCAAGATTTCTATATCAAAGTTAACAGTCACTAATAAATATGTGGTATAGAACTGAAATAATATTATGAAGAATGCAGATAATATGTCCAGGTTCATTAGGATCCAACCAAAGCAGGCATTTGCACTGCAACTCACCTACCATTAGTATGATTTCTCTTTGAGACCCTCTAGTGGACAACCAGCACAGGGCATTCAAAAGGCAACAACTAGTTCTGTTCTTAAAACCAGTTTATCCTTGATTTCTAATTAATACCCCACACCATACCCCCAGAATAGCACTCTTGTGGTAGCACTCAGCAAGACAGGGCCTTCTAGGCACACTCCAGTTATTTACAATTCTTATACTGCCCCTCCAATAGATCTAGCCTTCAAAAGTGAGGAGACTGAAAAAGGTGTCCTCTACAAAGATCAGCACAGCAATATACACCATTCCTCATAACTTCTCCAATAACTGTACTCTGTTAAAAAAAAACAAATCAAACTTTCTTTACTATGCAAATTAGTTTGAAAAATAAAAACCACATGATGATTTCAGACTCTGTTTCTAGAACTCGAAAATGAAAACCCTAAAAAATGAATAGGTTCATGAGTTTCAAAATACTTATGTATTCTATGAAAGTATATTCTCTCCATTCCTTTCCAGTGACAGCTTAAGGCTGGACAAATATTTATTTTACCTGTTTCGATAACTGCTCTTCACAGAGTTTGTAGAGTGTATAGAATTTTCGACTAAGGACTTGGTTGTCTCGGAAACCAGCACTTGCCAGCTTGACACGCATAATAATGCTACGGTCAGGCACCATCATAGCAACTGTGCGAAACTGAATCTTCAGATTTTCTGGAAGTTCCTGTCGTCCAGCATAGCCAGGGTTCTGAAAACGCAAAATATAGAATAAAATATTATATAATGAAAGTAGAATAGGAAGGTTTATCTTTTCTGATAATTATTTGGCACACACAGGAGCACATGCCAGATTACAGAGGGTAACTCGAGCACGTCACAAATTACACATCACTACACAGTTGCCTAAATACTGCAGTTCATGAAGTATGTGGTATCAGACGTGTTATTTGCAGATGTCCAAGATACACATAGACAGACAACCACTTACAGATCTTCTTGGAGCTGTTTTAAATGCTTAATTCCTCAGGGTCTTGATAGTGTTCCAGAGATGGAGGTTACTGTCCCTTGTGAGCCTTCCCAGACCATTTCAGTGCAAAGTCAGTCAAGTGGTGCAAGCCATTACTGAATATAATTTAAACTAATGAATCTGACCTTTCACTGAAGATGTCTAAGTCATCCATGTGACTACTGCATGGCTCAGTTGAGAGAAGAGTAGTTGCTGGCTATGCAGTGATAACTTCTTAAACTCTTCCAGCTGTTTCCAAACTGCCTTCCCACTGGCCTTTGTATGCCACTAATTTTTCCTCTTTTTCAAATTAAAGTGATAACGTTAACACCTTTTCAAAGGTAGGAAACATTTTGACTTATGGGTATGTAGCCTACAGGTAAGGAGGGGGAGATACTTTTAAGGTAGTCTTACTCTTTCCTGCTTCTTTCCCTCCTGCACTGCTAGAGGCAGTCCACAGGCACCACAGATAAATCTTCAGAAGGCCAGTGAACCAGACTGAGGGTGATTTCCTTCATGCTATCATACAGGACTATGGTCAGAAGTTCTTCACAGATGGTGAAATACTGACCAGACAGACTGCAGTAGTCCTTGAAGCGGTCAATTTCTTCTATTTTATTTTGACAGACGTTGACCAAAAGTATGAGAGAGCTGGTTTTAGTCTCAATCTGTTAAATATTCAACTAAAAAAGTCCTTAAATTATGTAGTTAATGATAATTGCATACCTCAAGTCCTAAAGTTCCAGCTAAACATATGGGCAAGAGAATATATCGCTAAGGGAAAAAAAAACAGGAAAATAATCATTTTCACAATGATGCCATTTACACATACCCACATACATACCATAGTCAGAAATATACCAAATTCTCTGTCCATGTCAACAACATCACCATCAGTGAAAGTGAACTGAGGTTTCTTATTTTTCTTACACTGAAGTACAATATATATCTGCTGAGCAGCTACTGATAAAACTGGGAGTTCAATGCGGTTAAATTCATCAAAGCAACCCCATGCACCTGACTGGGCTAAACCTAAAAAAGAAAAATATTTTGTTAAAATATCAGAACAAACAAGAATAATTTATGTATAAAATATAGCATGTTCTATACAATATAATGTAACATGAGAAGAACAGAGAGTATGAACACAGTAAAAATGAGGAAAATTAAAAATAAATTGAGCTGTGCATTAATGACATGCAGAAAAATAATTACTCCTTGAAAAAATGATACATAAACTTCTTTACAAAGAATCCTATACCTTTGCAGCAACCATGAGGCAGAAATTGTTAAATAATACTGTATAGAGCACCTAGTAGTCCTACAAACAAATGTTCAGAGGAGTTTAATTCATTCCACTGGACTGGTGGAGCTCAGTTTGGCTTAAGCTGCTTGAAGGCAGTGCTAAATGCAGAAATAAAGTACACGTACAAGAAAAGGCTTTTGTGTGTTTGCAATGTTGAACAACTGTGCCCACAGCTCCCTTGAATCCCCATACTTTATACAGCAATGGCTATAGCACTGGTAAAATAAATCACGGGGTGGTTTATGTATAATGTTAATTCCTTAAGACACTTCAGATAATGGATGATAAAGTACTCAAAAATCCATAATAACAGTATTAATACATACTTTTTCACGTTGTTTTGTTTTCTCTTCCCTTGTCTTTGCTCTGGCTTGTTCTGCTTATATTATCCTTCTTCCCTTCCCCCTACTGTTCCTTGTCTGATCTTCTCTTGCTCTTTAAGAAGTTCTCTAGGAACCTTCATCTTACTCCAAATCCCCCCAAGGCCCCTTTTATGATTCTTCTCTGCCCCTCCTCTACTCTGTCCCATCTTCTACTGTGATCAGCTTTCATAGCCAAATCAATATTTGTCAGTGTTTAAAGATAGCAAAAAGAAAAAGAAAAAAATATTAAAATAATTCTTACATTTATTTCTCTTTTTTTTTCATGCCCATTAACCACTTTTTTTAATACTGTTGCGTTGATTGGTCTTTTTTCCCATGTAATTTTAGAAGAACTCTTAAACAAAATTAGTAGAGTCACACCAAAATTAGCTCCTTAAGATTTGATTCAGCCAGGGCAATACTGCAAATCTCCCAGGAAATTCAGTTCGATTTCACATGTAGAGCAATATTTTCCGGAACTGCTTCTAACTAATTTCTGTGATATTATATAAGGAAAAACACGCTCCAAAAGAAAAGAATTTGAAGAGAATAAAATGTCACATGGACTTAATTACAAAATTTAAAACCAAATGGAATACATACAAATACCACAATGCCATAATGAAGTAAAGATTAAAGCAACTCTATAGATAGGTACCGAATTTAAAACATGAATGACTCGACCCAACTGTCTTTAAAATAAAATGAAGAATGTTCCTTGACTTCAGTGGTGTGGCAGCAAGTCCTTTAACTTACATTCTCCCTCTTGTATGCAGAACATCAGGGCCCTGGGTGCACAAACTTAATTGCCCTGACCAGCCTTACCTGAGGCTTCTACCCACACCCTCTGTCCTCCAATCCAGGAGCTCCATTTCAGCTCAGGCAGGTCTGCGTCTTCAGCCTCTGCCTGAGCTATGCTGTATATGGGGCTGGGCACAGCCCTATCCCCTGTAATCCTGACTTGCTGGCTGAACTTTCTGGAGGACCCCAGAGCTATCCATAGTCTTACCTCCAGCCCTGCCTCCTACTGTTTCTGACTGAACTTCCTAGATGGACCCTGGAACCAGCTTGTTATTTCACCTTGTCTGATGGTCCCTGGACAACTGATGAAACAGGCTGTCATCAACCTGCCCTGCTCAGGCACTGAGGGACTGTGCCCTGGTCAGTGAAGTCCCTGACCCTGCCTGTGTGGTGGTCATTCCTGGCACCTGGTGGAGGTGTTTCATTCTTCCTGCTCCCTGATGAAAAATCCTTGCAGAGATTATTCAAATGTATTTGGGCCCTTTTTATATGACTACTAGGATCCATTAAAAAAAAAAAAGTTTTTTCTACTTTGCTTATTAAACATCAATATCTACGCTTTGTGATGCAAGAAGGAAATGCCCTAAAGCTGTATATTTTTTAACAGAGACTTTGTGTATAGAACCACAGAATAGTTAGAGTTGGAAAGGACCTTAAAGATCACGTAGTCACAATACGCCTGCCATAGGTGGGGACACCTTCCACTCCTATCCTCATAGGAGAGGGGCTCCAGCCCTCTGGTCATCCTTGTGGCCCTCCCTTGGACCCACTCCAACAGGTCCATGTCTTTCCTGTGCTGAGGGCTCCAGAGCTGGACACAGTACTCCAGGTGGGGTCTCACCAGAGAGGAGTAAAGGGGCAGAATCACCTCCCTTAACCTGCTGGCCATGCTTCTTTCTATGCGGCCCAGGACACAGTTGGCTTTCTGGGCTGTAAGCACACATTGCTGGCTCATGATGAGCTTCGCATCAACAAACACCCCCAAGTCCTTCTCCTCAGGGCAGCTCTCAATTCATTCTTTGCCCAGCCTGTGTTTGTGCTTGGGATTGCTCCAACCCACATGCAGGACTTTGCACTTGGCCTTGTTGAACTTCATGATGTTCACATGGGCCCACCTCTCATGTCTGTCCAGGCCTCTCTGGATGGCATCCCTTCACTCCAGTGTGTCGACCACATCACTCAGCTTGGTGTCATTGGCAAACTTGCTGAGGGTGCACTTGATCCCACTATCCATGTCAACAACAAAGATATTAAGCAGCACTGGTCCCAGTACCAACTGCTGAGGAACACCACTCGTCACTGCTTGCCACTTGGATCTGGTCTTCTCCTACAGTGGGTGGTTCATTCTCCCAGTCCCTGCCTTTACCTTCTGCACTTGAGCGGTGTGGCCAGAGTCCTTGACAGTGAAGACTGAGGCAAAGAACTCATTGAGTAGGTCCATATAATATGGTGGCTTACACTTACTATCTGTACATTAAAGGGTTTTGAAATTACTTTCTCTGTAGAATGGTGAGGTGAGGTTCTAACCAAACATTTTTTCCTTGGGAAAGGAACAAAAAAATCACTTGTTCTGTAATGCCACCTGCTGCATGGAGCTAGGAAACCTGACTCTCAGGCAAGGCCAATACCCTACAGCTTTGAATACATTCAGTTCTTGCAAAATTATTTCATTCTGGCGGTGTTTAAAAAGAAAAAGGAAAGAAATTACACACACACATAAGCAAAGGCACAGCAAGCAAATTGTCAGCTGCATAGCAGCTTAGAGACAATGTAATTTTGCTGTGCACTGCCATACTGTGCTTTACTTTCTCTCCCCACACAGAACACAGTATGGCAATCAAATACAAAAATGGATTAAAACCAGAAAATAAAGGCCAGGACTACAGACATCTTTAACTGTGTCTAAGAAATGTGACTTCTCCCAATCAGTACATAAATCCTACTAACCTGGTCCTCATATGATGTAAGAATCACACAGCACAGCTACTCCTGCCTCACAAAGACTTCAAAATGCATCTCTGCAATGCAGTGCCACGTCCCTTTCGACGTCAGTGAGCCTATGAGCAATACACAGCTGGGTGGCTTGACCCCTGAACGCTACATTGTGGTCACAGTCCCCAGCGGAGGTACAGGGATCCCACACACAAAGAAAGTATGTTGCAGGCTACTGTGACAACCCCTGTTCTCCCAGGTGATCCGAAAGGCCAGGCCAGGCAATAATACCCTATGTGCTGTTCCACACTGGGAGGTCGGGCTAAAAATAGTGTCACAGTGCAGTAATTAATTATGACAAAGCAGCTGTAAACTCTCTTCTGTATTCAAGTGACACATCTCTTAAGTAATACACACAGTATTTACTTCATGTGAGGACTACAGCAACACAATATATTCAGTACAGAAATCATCTGCTTCTATGAAAGTTTAACCCACATCCTGGTGTAATTTAATGGGATACCATGAAACCTGTCTTGTGCTCTCACTGCTCATACAAGCATCAAGCCAGTTTCAGCTTTCTCCAAGGTAGTGAAATGCCTGCATTCACCTAAAAAGACGAAAGCTAAAGATAAAGCTAGAAGACTACTAAAAGACTGTCTAATGCTTTAAATGAAGACTGTGATCAAACTCTCCATTCTTGTAGCATTAGCAGAACTTCTAGCTAGAAGAGTGGGCTCTTCATGGGACCAGTTCAGGATTGGGGATTAGACACAAGAACTAATAATGGTCACTAGCTCTACCATCTGCTGTATCCATATTCATTGTACCACCTCAGATTCCTGGTATGGAAATGATGGGGCTGCTCTAGCAGGGAGCCCTTTATCCTCTCTTTTTGTAGCAGTGTTTCCTTGACTGTTCTCTCCAGCTATCCTGCTTGCTCCAGGCTGGCCCTTTACTGCAGCTCCAACTAGGAAAATCCCCAGTGGGAGGGAAGGCAACAGACATGAGCATGCCTTGGAGTGAGGGGTTGGGAGAGAGAGAGGGCAGCTAAGAGACACCAGTGCCTTTCCAAAGCTCAGTGTATCTCTTCGCTCATGGCTCAGAGGAATAAGGGATGGAGGCTGGCTGAGGCAAAGAAAGTAAGAATGGAAATGTTTGTTTCTTATCTATTTTCATGTTTTTACAAATGGAGCTAATGTGTTTGATTAGAGAGAAGCAGGGCATTCTGCAGAATTCACAGGGAACTACAAAGCTTCTGAGTCAGGATTAGAAAAACTTGTCAAACTGGTTAAATAATTTTTTCCCCTTCTTTCTCTGCTCTGCTTCTTCCCATTTCTCTCTTTCTGATACGGCCTTTAAAGAAATTTAACAAGTTAATGAGGCCTAAAAATATCTGTAGAAATACAAAAGGATTAGGAGGAAGAACAGTAGTTGAGTGAAGTCAGTACAAGTACTGCTTTTAACTCAGTTCTTCCCAAATACATACTATTGGTCTTCTTGATACAACTCAACCACAAACGCACTCAGTAAGACCACAGAAGAGATTAGAGAAATATGGACAAGCTTTTTACAATTAAATCCAAAATCACTTTAATCCAAACCTGGCACACCTTTCAGGCTTTTTATCTCCAATACAAAGCTTAATTGGATACTCTTAAACTCTTAAATAAGAAGCCAAAGACAAAAGTTACTTCTATCAAAATCTTGGCTGGCTTTGTTGGCTTCTTAATTAAAACTAGAAATTATCTCCAAGTTATATTTTAACCTTCAGGAGATATCACAACAGTGAAAATTATGTTTATGATACCTTGCATTAGGTTTAAGAGCCCACCACTCACAGAAAACTGTGGTGTTCTGTTGTCTGCAACTCCATATAACCAATACTGGTTATATACTAGAAAACAGGCATGATGGAGTCACAAATATTGAATCACTTGATCACTGTTTGCAAAACTGACTTCAAAGCTCTTCAAGCCAGAGTTTGACCACTACCTCATTTTCCTGGTTTCAAATAAGTTCTAGAGTTCGAAATAAAATACTGCACCACTTTGCATGTTTCCCTGCCTTGCACAGCATCATTGAGCTTCATATTTGTTTGTCTTGCTTAATACAAAAATGGCAAAGGAAGGCTAAACATCCTCTGCCTTGGGAGGCGTGGGATAGAGGCATAAAGAAAATCAGTAGAAATGATTAAAAGGGAAAAGAAGACATACATAGGAAACACCCTCCAAGAATATATATATAAAAAAAAAAGACTGGAAAGCATGCAAAAAGAAACAAGGCAAAACCAAGGAGAATTAATCAAATACCAGGAAAAGTTGCTGAGCATCTGGAAATAAGAGGAAACAAAGAAGAAAATACCCTACTAATCATTGCTAACTCACTAGTGAAGAGACAAAAACTTATGACTCTAAAATGAAAATATGAGATTATTTCTCACCTTTATAGATGCGGCCAAGTCCTCTGTAGTCCATTTGGTCTGAACAATTGAAAACAACAACATACTTTCCCAGGCATTTGCCCATGTCTTTAGTTGTCTCAGTTTTCCCTGTCCCTGCAGGTCCTGCTGGTGCACCACCCATACTCATGCCCAGGGCCTGTGCCAAAGTGATGTAACACCTAGAGATAGAACAAAGAGTTCTATTAATCTTTTTCTACTATTAATTACTCGAAGTCCCTTAATGTAACCACAGCAGCTGTATTATACAGAGCTGGGGACAGAAATGGGTGTGCTTCCAGGTGGTAGGTCCTCACTCACCACCTTTGCACGCTGTGAAGCTGAATTACCAGGTACCACCTTTGCTCCACCTGCAGAAAAGCATGCATCCAGTACAGCAATGAGTGCAACAGCCCAGGAAACGTACAGGCCAATTCTAAATCGTGAATACCAACATACTGTAGTATTGTGATTTTCTCACACTAATTATATGACTTCCCTCAGTGACTCAGCTTCATTCTGCAATGCCCAGACCCACTGTGTTTCTGCCTTTTTTCCCATCCTCCTACTCTCTCCCCAGAGGACACAAGATGGTCTCTCCTATCTGGCATTAGGAAGGCACAGAGACTACAAGCAGCTCCTGTTCTTGACATTTTGCCACCTGCATGCCAAACCAGAGCAATGCTGCCAGTCACATGAGGTCTTTGAGTTCCAGGAGGCAGGTGGACAAGAGGGAAGATTGTAATGGACAGTGGAGAAAGGAGAGATCCATGAATCCTGGGACCATCTTCTGCTTCAGACTTCATCCAGGATTGACATCCTCAGGTTTAAATCTCAGCCTCCCCAGATGGCGTGGAGACTACTGAAGGGTATAGGAAGACTTTTGTTCTAACCTTCAATGCTCCAAAATCCCAGTAAGCCCATTTTATCGCTGTGAAACTCAATAGCTTTATGATATACCCGGGGAGAGAAAATGGGCACTGAAAAAACCCAAATGATACCAGTTAGTATCACTTCCTATAAAATAATACAGTATTCATTCTAATATAATAGCAGTAATAATGCTTTATCACCTTGTTACTCAGTAATCAATTAATAGGCACTCAGTTAACATAGAAAGAATACCACTCCTAAAGATTCTGCTACTGAAAATGAGGTAAGGACAAACTGTATACATAGTACAAGTCCTAAATAGAACTTGCGTTTAATTTTTTGTATCTGCCATGACATGGTCTGTGTCTGACATGATGTTCAGGAGCACTCAATTTCAGTCCCATTATCTTAATGTAATGTACTACCACCAGTGTGTATTTATCATGTGCTTCAGGAATCTTTCTGAACACAAAATCATTAGCCAAACAGCACTTGACTCCAAGTTGCTTAATGGAAAGCAAAGATAGCATTACCTGAAAGCTGCCAGAAGCTCATACAACTCCATATAACAATATTAAAAATATTTAAATGGAAAAAGCCTATGAGGGGAATAAAATCTGTTGTTACGCAACACTGCTTAGATACGTAAGTTTCCCATGCCAACACTAGAAAACATCTCTGCTTCAAATGCTCTTTCAGTATACGGCAGTGGATAGCCACCAATCTCTGAAGTTCTGCTTGGCTCTTCTAGCTTCGCACAAAGACAGATAACTCTGTTCTGTTTTGCTGTTATTATTATAGTTTAAAGTCATTCAAAGACTTATTGTCTTCAATAATGTCATCCTGCGCTAGTTTTCAGTCTCACGTGACATAGCACCTTGAATGAATTATGTTGCATTTTAATTCTGTTTGAATAACAACATTTTCTTGATACTGTCTCTCCCAGTGGGCCAAAATATTGTCTGTGTGGTAGTGCTCCCATACCCACTGATCAACTGCATGTTTGCTGCTGCAAACCAACATCTATCTAGTATAGGAACAACAGGGTACGTAACACAGAATTTGACAGATGTCTGTTACATATTACAAGCCAGGTATCCGAGCACAGAAGTTTGGCTCCCTTAAATAGCTCACTGGGCATAATTTTGGTTCAGAAACTGGCAAATGTCTGCAATTTCACTAGTAAATAAAATCTAGTTGCACAGAGAATATGAAATTC
Organism: Rhinoptilus africanus; assembly: GCA_013400135.1. Lineage (NCBI taxonomy): Eukaryota > Metazoa > Chordata > Aves > Charadriiformes > Glareolidae > Rhinoptilus > Rhinoptilus africanus. The sequence goes on along the minus strand of VXBO01014432.1, from coordinate 287,300 downwards.
CAACATTAATTTATGCCCTGCAGCCACTCTTGACACAACAAATGACTGAACATCCACAGTATTTTGACATTCCTATCCACACGTAGAAGAACAAGCGCTGGCATAGCAAATACATCTGCTTCTTGTATAGCTGAAGCACTACCAAGCACTTTAGGAAAATGTGCATCTAATGGAGTTTGTACTGTGCTGCATAACTAACACTCTAGCAATAAAAGGTTCACCTTATATTTCTCCCTCAGAGCTTTTTCGGTGTTTGTAGTCCTGTAATTCTCCATAGGCCTTGCTTAAAACCATATTGGCACTAGTTATTCAATGCTATGTCCTGCATTACTGCTTTTTCCTCTAGGGTGACTTCAAACAAATCACTTGCTGTAATCCCAAATTCTCATGCAACAACTATCTTATTGAAAGCAGTAGTATTTTGGATTTTTAGATCTGCTCTGTTTAGGCTGGTGAAATGTATGGCACTCAGCTATATTTATCTTGAGCACAAGTAAGTTCTTCAATGCCTACCACAGTTCATACAGCTCAAGCAAACACTCAAAGAGAATTCAAGGCATCTCCTAGGGGTGCCTGCTTTCGCTAGCTGAATATATAAGCGCTGGCCTCTGCTGTTCACCAGCGATATTGCAGCATCATTGCGCAACCAAAGTAAGAATTATGACTCCTTAAAGCTAAAGGAATTAATTCAAAGGAATTAAGTCTTAACTCCAGTACAATGCACTGCATTCTTTTTATAACCACCTGTCAGTTAAGGGAGTTATAACAAGCCGGTCTGTACACCCTAAGTATTCATTGCAGTAGGTGAACTCTACATCAGTGATCTGGATAACGCATTTATCCAAGTCTTCAAGAAAGTAAAATCGAGACTGTTTTTGCCATTCAAAATCAGATGGAGATTTAATGTTCATACGGACCTATAATGGATAAGAAAAATCATTAATACAGAAATGAGACAGTATAACAAATTCATCTTAAATTCCATATAGAAAGAAAAGTCTACTATACACAAATCCAAGAGCTGGAAGAATGAGCATAGGATCTGTCAGGACTCAAGGCATCCAGAATTATCTTTTCAAACCTATCTATGACATGCTGTGAACCTTTTGACCACTTTGATTCTCCTCTGAATTGTGTACGGAGATTATGAATTGTGTCTTACAGAGATATTGAAGAACAGTGATAGAAAACTTCATAAAAAACTAAGTAACAATACTGGTTACACTGCACGGTATATGGTGCCATTACTCACAGAAATACTAGATCGTGAGCAACGCCTGAATATATTGTACACATGCCTATGTGTTTGTTTATCTGGGATATATTTTGCAGTTTGAACTTGCCACACGCATATTCAGATTTCTGGCAGATTAATAGATGTTGACTCATTATTTTTGACATTTCATCTCATAACCACTGGCCTCTTAACAGAAAATGTAGTCCTGGTTATCAGCCTTGCAGACATGGTTTAAGGTGAAGAGGAGGTTCTGGATTCTCAGCCACTTCCCTCTACTTTCTCTCAATCACACAAGGACATGTTCAGCAGGGAATAGCATGTTTTGAGAGAAAAGGATAATATCACTTATAACAATTAAGAATCCTTTCCTCAGTTTTGGACATGCCCCTGAATTTTTATTCCACATACAGACCCTTCATTTAACCAATTTTCTATGATTTAATTTTATTATAATATGACATTAAAGTAATTGATGATTAAATGCCAATTATGAAAACAATTATGAAAATAAATGAAAAATTACAGGCAAAGGATAAAACACCATCCCTATCTTAGAAACTGTCAGTTTTCTTTCTAAATTACAGTATTTTTCTTTATGATTTTCTATCTTTCTTTACACGTACACTTAATTTTTAGCTTTCTAACATATATGCATAAACTGAAAAACTTGACCTTTGCATCTTGCAGGCTTTTTGAAAGTTATTTTACTTCCATTTTTATAATTATAAGTTTCATGTATACAAAATACTTCTCTAAAGGAAGTCTGATGCAATGCAATTATAAACAAAATATAAAATATCTATTCTGGTTATTGTTGTTACACTTTTCAAATATATGGAGCCTCATCACTCTTCGAATAGCTATTACTTTAAATCAACACATGAGCTGGGCTGGAAATCACAAGATTGATAGCAATACTAACCAAACATTTTTTCCATTTACTTTTAAATTAAATAAAGTATTAAATTTTCAATTTGAGAGAATAGTTTAATTTAAAAAGTTAAATTCTTTTGCTCACAGTGAGTTTGTGCATGATGGGTATCAACAACCATTTTAAAAACTGAAGCCTGAATGTATGAACATACCTATACGTAATACACCCTTATCTCTGCCTAACAGGGATTAGGGGGACGGGAATNTCTATATGAAATCAAACTATATTGTGGCACTAGTATCAGAGCTACTCAAAGAGAATAGATTCTAAGATTTGTTTATATATATATATTTTTATAGATGCAAAAACTTCCACACAGAAAGTCCCTTAAAGGTTTTCAAAAACTTACCAAATCATCAAAGATATCCTTCTGGTGCACATGAATGGTGATTAAAGTTTCATATTTGGTGCGCTCCATTCTTGTCAGATCACGTGTTGTCATGTCAATCAAATAATTTAAAAGCTCCAAAAACTTCTGATTTGTTGTGTGCATTACCTTTTCCACATAGCAAGAATAGCCATATTAATACAAACATCACTTGTTCTTCCAATGTTTAGAATAAAAAATAAAACACCTGGGTCCATGACATCTATGATCTGCTTTCGATTTTTTAGGCTTGGAATCCTAAATTTGGGATTGCAGGCTGCCCTCTATGCCTGCATACTTAGCCCAAAAGAGTACAAAAATATACAATTATATATAGGTGAGCAGGTCACATCATAAGATTTTATTCAAGACTGTTGCTCCTACTGTACATTACACCTTCAGCTGATTGCATCCCTGTATATTTTCAGAACCATCACTCTCCTATTTTGGGTATCGCACATCAGCCCAAGCAATATCTACTCTTTAGGAGGAACAGGAACTTGGAGATCTATCACATCCCCTAACCAGAGGAGGGGGGAAATGTAGTGTAATTTTAGATGCCAATGCTAAAATGATAATTTCTTTCGTGGCACCAGACACTGTTACAAAATTCCACAAAATAAAATATTGACGATACAATACTGACTTACGTAAACAGTGTTTGCCTCTGTCGGTGGTGTTCTTGGTATACAACAAATTATAAAGCACTGAGGTTTCAGAAAGGGCAGCTCATATATACTCCTGTTCCAAATGTGTGAGAGAACAATCACACTTTCTTTCTGTAAATATATCCAAAGCCTAAACCTCACACTGTTTGCTGAGACAAAAATGCTAAAAACACTGCAAAACTAACAGAGACCTAAATAACCTCCCTGCCTCCCAAGCACACACACAGAGTTCAACCCCCCAAAATTAAAGTTGTTTTCTAGTTAATGCAAAAGAATCTTTGCTTCTAGTTAGTATATGAACTGTAGTGGACTAAAAGAAGGTCTATGTAGCACAACGTGATCCTTTTTATAGTCTAGAGTCTTTGTTTTCATTCAGTATCAAAGTACAGCATGGCACCTTTCCCGTGAATTTACTTCTATGGTAAAATGGTGTTACTAATTCAATCTCTCTGTATATTCTTGATTAATGTTAATTTGTAATAATGCCAATTTGCAAATCTTTATTTCACATCCTCTCCTTCCTCCTTTATAGATGCAGTGTTAGTAATAACACCTTGGTGTTAACAGTATCTTCTCCAAGTGTTTGAGATTAAACCAGCACCTCCTCAAATGTCTTCTATTCTTTCCCTTCCCTAAAAAAAAGAGCTCATCAACTGAAGAATCTAATATACTCTGTTACAGTAGACCAATGCACATGAAGGACAGTTATTTCCCCAGATTTTGGGAGCTCTGATTTCTTTCCAAATTTGATTTTGGGAAAGTAATAGGATAAGATTCCTTTTATTCCCAAAATGAGAAATTGTCCCTTCCAAAATGACTGCGCTGACAGAACAATAAAGAAAATCACAGGATTAGGAACAATTCTAAAGCACATGCTGGGGATGATGAAGAGGTGTGACCTCTTAACACATTTTTCATCATTCTGTTTTACTGTTAGTTTATTTGTTATTCTGGTTAATTAACTAGTATTTTGTGCTTTTTCCTACATGTTACTTTTAACTTTTCACAATATACCCTATACCTAAACAATGCTTTTAATTAATCCCCAAAGATTCATTAAATACTACCTTTTTGTCTGTTTTGGCACTGTTCAGTGCATTCTCTGCATCTCTCGTCCAGATCATTTGAATTCCCAGAAGTCCTATTTGTGCAGGAAACATTGCCTGAAAGTCATACATCTTAAATCCTGAATCACTAATGGCCACTGATGCCTGTCTAATGATGGTGTGGATTGTTTTCCTAATCCCATTCAGCAGCTGACCTAACCAGAATTCCACGTTGCCCTGGAATAAATAAGAAAGTATTTTTAAATAATTAGTTTATGAATAATTCACAAGGACAAAAGCCCTACGCGACTTTTTTTCCAGTCCTTCATACTCCCATTTCCCTCTTTGTTATTCTCTAATCTTTAAGAGACTCCTCCCTTCCTTCTACTCCACTGCCCTTCTAGAGATATGTGATGGATTTGGCACTTCACATCAGTACTGCTGAAAAAACAGGTGAAGTAATCATTGCAGAATGACACAAATGTCCTCTCCTTTCTCGCCTTTGCTCTTGCTGTTCACATTGGAATGTTTTCTTTCAGGTAGTCAAATAATAGCACGATGCGATACTGTTGGTCTCTGAAACATAAATCTACTTTAAATCAAGTCATGAAAAACTACAATATATACTTCCATTACCTGAGCTAAAACTGGTTCAATAATATTGACCTGTTCTCCTTCTTGAGATTCAAACAATAAAATCTGGTCGTAGTTTTTTTCATGAAATCCCACTCGGTTAACATTGTCAAACAAACTTAATAAATGTGCCTACAATTGAATCAGAAAAGAAAAAAAGCTCCATAAACTCATCTGATATGGCATTATTACTTTTCCTTTAAATCCTGTATATTCTATAAATCTTTCCATAAGTGAACAAAACTCTGTGAACTAAATAACAAAATCTTCCATGGTCCTCACTTACTAATATTGACCGTAAGAACATTATTGACTTATTACTTGTACCTGAATAGTGTGGGAATCAGATGCTTGACCAAGGATTTCCAGAAGAGCAGGGTCAGATACAAAAAAAAATCTTGGAAATATTAACCGTTTTTTTTCCAAATACCCAGTCAGAGATTTCTGACAGATTTCCAATTGTTCCAGCAAATGTGGTAATAGCTGTGCCAAAGTCTCATCTCCAACACAGCATTGCACGATGTTTGATGTTTCATGGGCTCTCTGCATAACTCTCTGCCATGATTTATCAATGTTCTGAAATCTTCTGGCTTCCTGGAGTACATGAAAAATGCATTAGCTCTTCCTCATGTTTGTCAAATTCTAAAAATTTAAGGATTCCATGAGACAAGGTAATAGCTTAATATTTCCCTTGCTGTTCAAGTCTCCTTTCAGGACTAGTGTATGGATATTTATAGGCACGCTTATAATGATCAGTGCTTATAATGACCAGAGTTCAAATTGCAAGAGAAAGAGTCCAATAGGACAGCTTTGGAAATGTCTTTTACTTCATGTTGGGCACCAAAATTGTCCATATAAAAAGATTCCAGCACACACCAGAAAACTCAAACAGCAGCACTGTCAGAAATGGCAGTCTTCCTAATAGCAATATAAAACGTCATGTAATTGGTTGCTCCACACAGGTTATGAGGAGTAAGTTGTTAGTAGTAATAACTGACAAACAAAACCAGTATAAATAGTCTGAAGCTGCTGCACTTTTAAGGTATTGTATGTGAAGGGAGACAAATTCTCACATACTGGGAGCTGGAGAATAAATATTCTCCTACACTGGATATACTGACTTTAAAAACTCTTTCTTCACCTACAAGGGTGAAATGTTAATGGGATTGTAAATTATCTGAAAGCTAGAAGAGGTCTCAAGAGACTATCCAAAGCTATTTGCCCATCACAAGACAGGATCATACTCATGCCACTCTTGAAAAACAACTGTCTGTCTGGTGTTTAAAGATGCTCAGTGCTGGAGATTCAGAAGCCTCCCCAGGCAATGTTCGCTACTGGTGACTCTGTTTTATGTAAGCTTAATCTTCTTGTATGTACACCAGTTACTTCTCATCATATTCATAGCCACAGAGAACACATTGTTTTCAATGCAAGCAACCCTTATTTTTGTTAAAATTTGTTAAATCACATCTTCCCTTCTGTTCTTCCTGTCCTTCGAGCCAAACAAGCCTAGTTTGTTAAATCTTTCTTGTACGTCCTCCTTCATGGATAGTTCCTTATTCCTATCACCCTCTTTTATGCTCTCTCAAATTTGTCTACGTATTTATTCAACCAAAACCAGATAGAATATTCTGGTTATCAGTTATTGCTGTCTATGCATACCACTTTTCTGCATACATTTTACAAATGAGCAATCTAAAACTCATTGTCTGATGGTACTATGAGAGGCAGTGTCAAAAGCCAAGATATATAGCAACTACTGGTTTTCCTCTATCCACAAAGCTTGTTGCCCACTCTAAAAATAGATCAAGTTTGTTTGACAGGTTTTGCTCCTAACAAATCCACACTGACTGTTATTCATCTCCTTGTTAACTTCCATATGCTTACAGATGGTTATTTGTTGTAGTATTCATCCAGGAATTGCAATTAAGCCCACTCATCTATCATTACTCCTCCACCAAGCTGTTTCTTCTCCTCCTTCTTTGAAGACAGTTACCACATTTGCTTGTTTCCAGAATACTCTTTTATGTATCATCCTTGTTAAGAAGTAGCTTTATCAGTTATCAAATGCCTCAGCTGTGTTGCAGCATTTGTTCATCTGCAAAAACTGCTTACAAATTCTCTAACAATCTTTAACAACATTAACACATCTCATGAGCTAAAAAAAATGTATTGTTATCTTAAATAAGATTTACATAACTGACAAAAATTAATGTTAGTTTGGGAAACTGTAAGCTGTTAATTATAAAAGATGTGGCCTGAAATACATATTTAATAATTTCCCAACAGTCATGGTTTTGCCAAGTAACAGCACTGGTTGATCCAGTGGTACTAAGCTGTGGTGCACTTGAACTATATGAAAACCCCTCATGAGGAGACGCAACAGAAAGGGTGATGTATTCTTGTATTTCTCTCCTGAAGGAAGTCAGGTCATTCCTTAACTCCTTTGCAGCTGCTGTCACAGAAGGTCATAATTGCTGTTTGAAGAAGTTGCAATAGCCCACACAGATTAGCACACATGCAGCTGCTCAAGTCTGGCAGCTCTTGGACTTAGTTATACTGAGTCCTGGCAGGCACTGAATTCATACAGAAAATCTGTCATTCTATATTACATAACTTAGAGCCTTCAAACATGTGCATGCAGGAAAAAAGGGATGTTGGTATATATGCGAGAAGTGATGTATCAGTTGTGTACCATTAAGTAGTCCTAAACCCTGTCCTACCATATGATTCACTAACGTTGCAAGCTGTCAGGAACATTTGAGCCTGAATTACAAACATTCCTGCTGCTGTAGGTTTGATCAAGTTCTAAGCAGTTGAAACACAGACCCCAGTTTGGCAAAACTTCTTGTGAACTGCATATGCACAGCCCACAAAACATATATGCATTTGCAAGTAAACTCTGCGATGTGGCTAATCTCTTGGTACAGCGTATTGTCATTAACATATTATTATGACAAATCAGCATACTTGAGGTAGTTGTTTTGCAATGTCTCCACCAACAAACACAGCTTCGAGGTAAATCCAGAGGTTTTGTACGGTTATCCAGTTTTCAATTATCTCTGCAGTATTGGTCAACTTCTGAACCCACTGTTGTATAGTGGACTTAAATGGTGCATTATACCTGTATGAACATGAGTTAAAGGGAAAAAGAACCTAAGATGATAATTGTTTACTTTTGGGTTTGATTAGATTTACAGAATATGTGCATTTATTAAGTTTTGTACCTGTTGCTCATTAGCGACCCCAGTATCATGAGGCTGTCCTCCACCAAAGCTATTTTCTCCAGTATATCTGATCCTTTCAGAAGGAGTTCTCCTCGAGTTTTGAATTGGCCAAAACTGAAAGCATGAGTACTCCATTCATTGATGACATGCTTCAGTTTTGCTTCAATATCCTTTTCTTTAACAGCACTGATGCAGATGTCCTGTGTAAAATCAAACTAGTAAATGATGTTCCTCTAAGGCTAATAAAATGCACACTTACAAAGACAACTAAAATTCATTGTTTAAATCCAGACTTCAGTGCAATTTCTAGCTAATGAAAATATAAATTGAAACGCCTCAAAATTACTATATTAAAAGCTAAACTATATTATAGTACTACTTGTAACTGGAACATCTTATGGGCTATACTCTATCTTCACTAGCACCTTACACATTTGAAAATTTACTGACTCAGTTAATCTGCAAACAGAATTTGTATTAAATATATTCAAATTTGAAGTCCTACTACCTACTGAGGAGGTTAAGGAAAACACACATTACGTGTAAAAACCAATTAACAGTCCAAGAATAGAACATACGTGGACAACATGACTGCCTGCTACTTCCTGAAAAGGACAGGACTGCCATAAAATTGGTTACCGCACCAGAGAGAAAAGGAACAACCATACAAGATTGGACCCCAAATTCAGGTTCAGGAGTTTATTGGATTCCATCAGGTTTAAAGTCTCCTTAAGTGTAGGGCTACCGCTCTGAACCTTTCACATGGCTTAAATTCTTGTTTGAAACTGAGAGGTTTGATTGCAAGTTTTTGCTTTAGAAGTGTTCCTTTGTGGAACAAGACAAATCACAGAATCATAGGATAGTTCAGGTTGTAAGGGACCTTTAAGATCACCTAGTCCAATCCCCCTGCAGTAAGCAGGGACATCTTCAACTAAATCAGGTTGCTCAGCACCTTGTCCANCTCTCTCAGCCTGTCCTAACAGGACAGGTGGTCCATCCCTCTGTTCGTCTTCATGGCCCTCCTCTGGACTCATTCCTACAGGTCCGTGTCTTTCCTGTGCTGAGGGCTCCAGAGCCGGACACATTACTCCAGGTGGGGTCTCATCAGAGCAGAGACAGCTTTTCACGCTCTATCAGTTTATTGATGTAGAAACCTCCACCCCTCCCTTCCTTGCCTGTCCCTTCTGTACAGCCTATAGCCATCAATAGCCACACTGTATTCATGGGATTTGTCCCACCAGGTTTCAGTAATGGCAACTAGGTTGCAGCTTTCTAGCAGTATCTTGGCTTCCAGCTCATCCTGTTTGTTGCCCATGCTGTGTGCATTAGTGTAGAGGCACTTCAGCTGGGCTGTTGGCCACGTCACCTTCTTAGAGGAACACCTCTTAATTCCTCTTGAGGTATTTCACTGATGTATCCCTCTGGGCTCCTTTTACCTCAAGAGCCTGTGGTTCATCTCTGTAAGACTTCAAGTGTGCTGCAGCGTAGCCAGAACATCTCAGAGCAGCAGGTTGCAGGCCCTTGCAGGCACGCCGTCCCTCTAACTGTTATGTGTCGTCCCACAGCTTGTCAGAGGCAAGACTGATATTGCCCCCTCCTCNCCATCAATAGCCACACTGTATTCATGGGATTTGTCCCACCAGGTTTCAGTAATGGCAACTAGGTTGCAGCTTTCTAGCAGTATCTTGGCTTCCAGCTCATCCTGTTTGTTGCCCATGCTGTGTGCATTAGTGTAGAGGCACTTCAGCTGGGCTGTTGGCCACGTCACCTTCTTAGAGGAACACCTCTTAATTCCTCTTGAGGTATTTCACTGATGTATCCCTCTGGGCTCCTTTTACCTCAAGAGCCTGTGGTTCATCTCTGTAAGACTTCAAGTGTGCTGCAGCGTAGCCAGAACATCTCAGAGCAGCAGGTTGCAGGCCCTTGCAGGCACGCCGTCCCTCTAACTGTTATGTGTCGTCCCACAGCTTGTCAGAGGCAAGACTGATATTGCCCCCTCCTCCCTCAAACCTAGTTTAAAGCTCTGTCAATGAGCCCCCCTTGCTCGTGAGCCAAGACCCTCTTCCCCCTTTGAGAAAGGTGAGCTCCATTTTATGCCAGCAAGCCTGGTGCTGTGTAGGCCATCTCACTATTGAAAAACCCAAAAGCGTGGTGGTGACACCAGCCACGGAGCCATGTATTAATAGACTGGGTTCATCTGTTTCTTCCAATGTTGCTGCCTGCAACTGGGAGGAGAGAGCAAAAAATAACCTGTGCTCCAGATTCCTTTACTAACCGTCCCAAAGCCCTGAATTCAGGTCACTACTATGGAGGGACCACAGATTTAGCTAAGTGACAATAGAACTGAAGTTAGAAATTGTTGGCATTTTCCTTCTTTATTTTTAGCTATACTTTGTTTTTACAAAAGGTAATGAGCATAAAGCTCACGTACTTGCTAGGTATCTACTGTCCCCAAAATGGAGGAGGCAATAGATTTGAGGCTTCTGTTCATTACATAAGCCTTCTCTTGTGCTCTTGTGAAGAGTTGCTTTTGAAAGACAAAAGAACCTTGTTCTCCTTTAATCCTATATCCTCCACTTCTACTGTGTTCCAGAGATTTTGAGCACTAAACAGGATCTGACTTACATCAACTATTTTTTCTCTCTGATAAGACATTTAAAAGGAAGAAAAAATTACAAGTAGCAAACCCTAAACCAGAAGCATGACAGAATCACACTGCTCTTAAAACAAACAAATTCCTTCTATGGAAGGATTAGTGTAATACCATCTATCCATTTAATCCTTCTCCAGAATAAAAAGGAAATAAACTAACCATTACTGCTAATACCAGATACCAAAGTTCATTCTTCAAAAGAATTCTCCAACTAAAGCCAAATTTTTTAATGTTACAAAGCTGGCTAGAAACAGGATTCCAAGAGCACAGAGCCCCAGATCACAAGTTATTCATTAGGG
>VXBO01014432.1:246463-276219 GCA_013400135.1 Rhinoptilus africanus | reverse complement strand
GAAAAAAAAAAAAAAAAAAAAAAAGTACTTGTACCTCAATATCTTCTTTATATTTTAATAAAGAGGTATCCATTATGTTTTTCAAAGTGAAATTCTCAGAGTCAACATCAAAGTGATGCCCAGTTACTTGTGCAATTCTTTCCCAGTGTCGTGACATCATTGCCTAGAAAGGTCCATAGGAATTAGGGAAGATTTTTTAAAATTGTATTATGTTTAGGACTAGAATGATCACATACTTTTGCACTGCCTCTGTCAAACAAATAGAATAGTTTGAATTTCCATTCCATTGAAAGCATTAATAGTTCTACTAATCACATTACGAAGTCTTCTGTTTTATTCTTCTTTATCTAAGCTTAATAGATTTTTTCCATAAATATAGCTGCTTCTATCTATAAAAAAAAGAATTATGGAAAGCATCTTATAGTCATACAACATAGTCTTCAATAGAGTTTTTCAAGTGAATCTTATCTCCAAATTATTACGCTGAACATACTTTGTTTGCCATCATTTCAAGCAAAGGACAGCTCTCTGTGAAGTCATCAATTTTTTTTTTTAGGTCTTGAAAAGCTTGCCATTCCTTCAATGCTTTCGGCAACTTACGGATTCTTTAAAAAGCACAAAAAAAAAGGAAATATTTTATTCTGAGTAAACACAATACACCATTTAATAGTACAATACAGTACATTTTTCAACCAGTGGACAAGTAGACTTTAAATAAAAATCCATCTGCAAGCTGGCAACATAATATATAGCTGATTGTTTCTGACTCCAGGCATGAAACACTGCTAAAGACAATAAAAATCACACTAAAATGCTTTGGTTTTTATTTCAGTTTGCATTAACGGAGATTAATTTCATGTGCAAACACAGGTATGAACTTAAGCTTTTACTATGTCATTGTTTTATCAAAAATTTGAAAATGCACCCAATTGTGTAAAGAGGAAAAGGGATTAAACACATACACTTTTTTTCCAAGCAAAATAAAGTACATCATAAACCAAAAGTGACCTGCTTGCAAACAGAAAAATGCTTCTGTTTCAATCAAACAACTCCTATTTTATACCTAGTTTGTGCAAAAGTTATTTAAAGAAAAAATCTTCCTTTATGCACAACTTCAAGATGAAAAAAAATTGAAAATGAAGAACCTCTTGTACTACAAATTGTCAGAGCTCCACTTGCTTCTAGCAAGTAATGCCAATTTTCATCTGCCAAAGCTATGGACCAAAGACTGACAGCAGTTCTCTCACAGCTCAGTGGCAGAAACAAAAAGCTGCATAAAACTAACCCATAATGAAAAATTCCTTCAAAGACATTCTCCATTTTTCACAGCTCAAAATCTGTCACACAACGCTGGAGCGTGTGTGAATTCTTCACTGCTTGCTGGTAAGAGGTAGATGAACATATGCATACTGTCATAGCACTGCACTAATCTCTGTAGGCTTTCATCTTGAATCCAACAATAGACAGTATTAAATATGCCAGAGAAAAGCACTGCAGAACGGAAAATTATACTCTGCCATGTATGGATAAGGCTTTAAGAGGCAGCTGCTGGCTACTTCTATGCTGAGGCACAAGAAGTAACATTCTTACAAACTTTGTCTTAGGCTGGCAATTTGAAATCGGACGTCTTGGCTTAGTAATGAAAACTGCTAACTTTTTAATACAAATACCTTGTTTCTTTGTCTCGGTCTCAGTAATACCTTCTAGTAGCAAGTTCCATGAGTTACATACTATGTTAAAATATTACTCTATTTATCAGGTTTAAATTTCCTTCTTAAATTTACTGGACATTCTCTTTACACTATATTACAGTAAAACATAAAGGGAAACTTCTCTCTAGCTGTTATTATAAACTTCTATAGTGTTCCCCACTAAAGAGGTAGATCACATCTTTTTTCCAATAGATATGCACAGGATTAAAATATTGCACATTTCTTTTCCAACTTCTGCATGTAACTTGGTTCACATGTATATTCTGCAATTCCCATTAAGAGTAAAATACAGACTGCTACAGATAACTACTCTGAAGGAATGGATGCACAGAATACTTAAGACCTGCATATAGACTCTCCACTTTTGCGCGTAAAAAAATTCTCCTTTTCTAGCAATTCTGTCCATGCTCCAGTGCCAGGAATCAGAATTCAAAGAAAGCTAGCACAGGGGAAACAATCCAAATACTGTTGGTTCATGAGCCCCTGCCTCTCAGAGAAGCAACAAGCTGTGTCAGGGAAGTCTTGCAGATCCAGACACGGCTGTTGAAAAACCAAAGGTGCATCTTTACCAACACAGTAGAAAAATTCCTCTGACTTCAGCAAAGCATGGTTTCACCTAACAGTTATTTTGCATGTAATGTGGAAAATGTTATTCCTCTCAAACCTCACAAATAACCCCTCAGAATTTAGTGTGGATACCTACCCTTGTTTTTAGTAACAATTTCAATCCATACAAATGTGCAGAAGTAGACATTAACATCAAAATTCTGTCTAACATCACAAACTAACTATTAATTGGTTGTAAACTAAATGAGAAAGTAATATATGAAGATCAGCTATGAAGGTTATTTATGCTTACAACCACCTTGCCATGGGTTTATGCACCTTATTCATTAAATAAGCTACAATCTACTGTGTTGGTGTACCCCAACAAGCCTAAAGTGACTCCTGGACTGAGCTAAGTAAGGTCACGAACTAGCTGCATATTGCACCACAGTCGGCAACCAATGCAGCTGTGCTGAGCACTTGAGAAAGCCTGAGCTTGAAATCAACCAAGAGATTTTTGCCCCCTCAGAGCAATTTTCACAAGCCAATTAACACAGAGAGGAGAGAAATAAAAATTGTATGCAGTTCAACAAGTAATAACTTACTTGTTTTGAAAATCCAGAAGTTCATTGTTAATTTTTTCAATATTTAAATCACTCCAAAGCATTTCATTGTATCCGTTGATGTTAGCAGTAACTGAATTATAAAGACTGTAAAGTTTCTGAAGCAATGAAAGTTCACGTTTAATTTTGTGCAGCTCAGGATACTCTGTTTCAAATTTTAAAATAAGAAATTTGTGAAGGTTAATTAGGTACAACTGTGTTCATGAACATAAAAATCTACATATTTCTAAAATTGGTATTTAATAAGCATATGAAATCAGACTTGCAGTCTTTTACATAGTGTCTAGTAAGACAAACATTTCTAGTTACATAATGCAAGAACATCAGCTTTTGATGCACAGTAATTGTTTAGATTGCTGATTTTTTAGTAAATATTCTCCAGCAACAGTAGATGTAATTTTGTAAGGGAGGTGCTGCATCTATCTCTGTGAGGGAGATAATGTTGAAAAAGTAGCTGAAATGGCAAAGGAACACACTATAGTCTTAGACAAGAACTAAAATATCCCCTATCTCAATTTGTACTATTTACTTGAAAGGTGTATGTAGGGGATGGGGGTTGTGCTTTCAACATAAAAATATAGAATATGTTACACTATAAAAGTATTTAAAATGGACCTCCGTAATGGAGGTATTTTGTTTAGTTTCTCTCATCTCTTTGGGAATTCCTAGTGAAATATATTGTGATTATTGCATATGTCTTCAGACAGGAAAATATGCTGAATTTAGTCTGTACAAATTAAAGTGCTTCTCATAAGTTCTGCTGTTAACTTTAATTCACACCACAGTCTTCCACACTTGAAGTGTGTCTGACTAGGAGACATAAGGATATTACGGATCAGTTGCACAGCCCAAGGGAATTCATTATATATCTGGAGCAGGGACAACTCTAGTACTTGGGCAACGTGTTTCCCAAATTTGGACAGGGAAGAATATAGACAGGAAATGCGCTTAGCTCTGAACAGAAAAAGCAAGAGAGGTAAGCAGCTGCACCCTGAGATACACAGAACAGTCCGATATTTTTCCACCTGATGCTTATGTATGTGTAGACTGAGAGCCAGTTTTGCACAGCTGCTTTTCATAGGAAAGACAATAACAATTTACTGCAAGGAAATTTTCTACAACAAATCCAGCACTGAATGCATTTAGCAGGACCTACAAGAAAAATTTAATAGCCTTGGACCAGGTATCCATATCCCCTGAGAAACTACCTGTAATAGGAAGACCAAATAATTCTTCTCCATCAGAAAGAGAGATATATTTCCTCCACAGTTCATCAAATTTGGCTTGAAAGATCTGTAATCTGTCGCTTGCTTCATGGGGAGGAATATTTTCCTCACTGGGGCCCCTGTAAAAAACAAAACAAATTCAGTGCAAGTATCAACCATACAGGCTTCACAAAGAAGCACAGCAGAACACAGACCCTGCTACCTGAACAGTACTTAATATTTTTTAACATTTTTTCTAGAAATTTTCACAAAAGACACTAAAAGAGAAAATGCAAAGTATATTCAGTGTCCCAGCATTACACATCGAGTGGTCCCTGAAAGAAAACCCAACTTATTTTCCAATAATAAAATTAATCCGGGTTACCATACATATGACAAACAGCTAAAAAGATCTGCAAATGTTTTGTCTTTGTTATTTTCCATTTCTTTTCTCCTGTAAAATGTATTTTAATTATTATTTTTATTTATATTATTAAAAAGGAAAAGACAGCATGTATGTAATTCAGGAATGAAAACTGCAGTAGTTGCCACTAGAACCATAATTAAGCACTCAGAAAAATAACAGAAAAAATATGATTTTGCCCCAGTGAGTACACCTCAGCTGGTGGACTGGGTGCAATCCTCAGCTCTCATGCTTGGGACCACTTCTTGGCTGCATCATATTTTGGGATAAGAACTGTAAGTATGCCATCTTCTGTTGTGCCATGGTTTCTAGAAAGAAATACAGGCACATGGGCATCAGAGAGCAGTGCAGCCTGGCTGCTTGGAAAGGAAAATGGAACTAGGAGTTGAAAGCAGTAACATGGTCAGCAGAGGCAGCCAGTGCCTGGTGCCATACTACCTGAGCAAGGAGAGCAGGGCAGGCCTGGCGACGGTAGTCAGGTTCAAATAAGAGTCCAGATCTTTAGACAAGTCCACAATAATTACACAGGCCCAAGGCCAAGCAGGGAAGGTGAGTCAGCAAGTCAGGGTCAGGAGCAAGTCTAGTGAAGGTAACCAGGATGAGAGAGTCCAGTGCTTACCAAACTTTTCTGAGATCAGGCTGAGAAGTGAGTCTGTGTGTTGGGATCAAGGTTCAGCTCAGTAGAGTCCGCGGGCACCCATAGGCACCGCTGTGACAGAGCTGGAGCTGTACATCAGAGACCCATGCAGTGAAGTCTCAGCTTTAAAGCCGATCCTACAGAAAGGAGTATCAGCCTTCCTAAGGCCTCCCAGAAAAGCTTCATGAGAGTGCTCTGTCACCAAAGGAAGGGGGAAGCCCTCAGATGCACTAAGTTGGCCCTGAGCCCAGGCAGCTGACCCTCAGGGAAAGGGGATGCTTTCAAGGTCCCTACAACTAGTAGCAGCCACAGGGTGTTTCCATTAATTCCTCTGGACAATTCTGAGAGCAGAACTGCAGGCAGCATTACGTATGCATCCACACTGGCAACTTGGTGCTCCAGCAGGTTGCTTTTAGGTGCACATTTGCCTTGTGGCTACAGCTGGAGTCTTGAAGCTTTCACTCAGATGAACTGCTAGGTTCAAGGGGTAATGGGCACAAACTTGAGCATAGGAAGTTCCACCTAAACATGAGGAGGAACTTCTTTACCTTGAGGGTGGCAGAGCACTGGAACAAGCTGCCCAGGGAGGTGGTGGAGTCTCCGTCTCTGGAGACATTCAAAGCCCGCCCGGATGGGTTCCTGTGTAACCTGCTCTAGGGTGGCCCTGCTCTGGCAGGGGGTTGGACTAGATGATCTCCAGAGGGCCCTTCCAACCCTAGGATTCTATGATTCTATGATTCTAGCATGCTTTCAACAAGTTTCGCTTCTGGTGAAGCCAAGGTTGAAGCCAAACACCCGGTTACCATTTGGACCACCCTGCTTATAACACCAATGCAAAAGCACCTGCCCTTGGAGAAGAGTATATATTCTCCAAGGCCCTCCAGGAGTATGTGCTCTACGCATGCACTGAATTCTGTTCATAACAGCAAAGCAGCCTGCAGAGGCGGTACAGAAGGCTGCTTCAAACTATCCATGGGCTATAGGTGCTGCTGACGTGAACTTCACTGCCAAGAAACACACACTCTGCACGTATTGTCCTACAACCATAACAGATCATAGGAAACCAAATTCTGGTCTTTCCTCCTTCATGGCTAACGTAGAAGTGTCCAACGAAGCACACATACCTCACAATTTAAATTAAAAAAAAAACAAAGTAAGCTTAGAAGTAAGACTGAGTAAGACTCAGTGAACTTAGAAACACCCAGAACTGGAATTTCCACTCCCATCCAAGGCACTATTTATATACTTAATATTAAAGATCTGTTTAAATGCTTTGTTGAGTTTAGAAACCCAAAAAAACCCTTTAAATTTGAACCTGGATTGATAATTTTGGTTTTTTTCCCCCAGCCTATTAACTCTTCTGGAATTTCACCAACTCCAGCATTGAAATTATGTGAATGAATCTGTGACAGTAGCTGCCCATCTTATATTTTTCTGAAATTAGGCTTTTTTAGCAGTTGTCATATATACATTGAGGCTGTGCTGTGTTTATTTTCTGAAGCCCTTTAGATACATAATTTTTTAACAATCACTAATGAAGCATAATAGTACTGCACCACAAGTCACCTACTTTTCCTCATAATCTTTGTAAAATTCAGCAGTATCAGTGTGGAATTTTTGAACACCACTCAATAAATCTGTTTTCATGTCTGGCTGTACCTTCAGCAGCAAGTCCTCAACCTGCAGTGCCTACATGCAGACAAAGAGGAAAAAGAGGCATAAAAGAAGCAGGAACAAAAAATCACAGCATTTTAAGAAAATGGTTTTGTTCTAGCATTTCATCATTAAAAAGGCTGACAGTAACTTTCCTATATATATGATTTGAGAAATAAAACAGCTATGGTACCCGTGTGTTTAGGTTCTTCCAGGCATAAGCCAATCCATCAACTCTTTCTGCGTTTCCATCTTGAAAGAGCAGATTGTATTTATGAAGCACAGAATAAGATTCTTCTATAGGTCCAACTGTCATGTCAATTTTAATCTCATTCTCTCGAATTTCCTTTAGGGCTTCCATTGCCCCCCGTACATCATCAAGGTCACGGATAGGTCTGCTTAATCTCTTGCTGACATTTTCAATGAATGAATAAATTTCATCCATGTCTGTGGCAGACTTTTTGTTCAAAGCTGATCCAAATGTTCTTTGTCTTGAGCGGCATTCCTGAATTAAGGCTATTTTCAATGACTCTGTTGCAATATCCACTGATTCCAGTACACAGTGGTTTGGCAGTTCTCTGACTTGCATTTCTAATTGCTAAGACAAACACAAGCAATAAGCTTTTAATTTCACTACAATTTCTCTGAACAGTTAATTTTTATTAAAGACCTAATACTTACAGAAAAGTATCTGATTTGAGTTTGGAATTCAGCCATTGTTGGGTTAGTATCTATAAATTCCCTCACTTGTTCCTCTGGATCCTATATGAAAGAAGTTTATTTTTATTATTATTTAGCATCATTACTGCAATAAGTTATGGAGGAACGAGCTGCCTGGAGTACTATGCAAATACAAATGATCTCTCTCCAAAAGAGCTTAAGATACAAGCATTAAGATCAAATTATTTCACTTGAACGGCTTTTCCTGACTCTTATTCTTCATACAGTAGTCTTAAAGGCACTTTAAAGCTATCCATAACTCAAAAACTGACACAGATCATGATATCCCTTATCCATCCAAATTCTACTACAAAATTTACAATCCAGCTGCTAAAACTTTGTTGGAAATATTTCCTTCCCAGTCTTCCTTCTGTCAGCAAACCCCCAAAAGCAGCTTATGTCCTCTAACAGATACTTTAATGGTAGCAATTGTACTCAGCCATCTTCAGTCTTCCTGAATGAATGCTAATTAACCACAGTTTCTAGCTAAAAATGGCCTGGCCATTTACATCAAGAACAGTTTGGCAGAGAAGGATGGATCTAAGGGAAGAGGGAGCATTTAGCATGTTGAAGCTTGTTTAAAGGGAACAGAGCACTCCGCATCCTTTTCATAAGGTAGGCCAGTCTCTGCAGTGGTGAGAACTTCAGTGTCACCAGCTCAATAAATGTGTTAGATTCTCAGTTCAATTACAGAAAAATTATCTTCATCCAACTCAGTGACTTTTGCCTACAGTCTGCACTGTGAGCTCCCTGAGAAGCTATTACCGCTTCTCTGGTCAATAATGAGTAACCGGTGACAGTTCCCAGTGACCCCACAGAAATTATAAAGATGGGGGGAAACAGTGCCAACTCCGAAGGAATTTTAAGGTTAAGGAGCAGATTAATTAACTGTTTTAGAAGATTGTATTAAAAGGAAATATTATCATGCTACTGCATCATCCAATCTGATTGTGCCTGGCCTGGGTAAAATGACACACGATCAATATGTGGTTAGCTCAAGCAGTATCTCCAAAAACTAAGGTAAATAAGCATTAAGAATTGGAACTGCAGAAGCCATGAAGAGGTGAAAATTCCCTGTCTTAGCCACTCTAACCACCAAAGAGTAAGCTGTGGGAATGCGGACATCTATGAGGTGGTTTAGGAAGGAGAAGTTAAAAATAGCGAGCAGTTACAAAGATAAGATTACTCCTGTTTTGATTGCTTGTTTCTCAGCCTGACTAAAACACCTTTGATAGGTTGGACCAGGAGTTGTCCATCCACACAGAATTGCATTTCACTAGTCAGAATGAACACGAGGTTTTATTTCATGAAATATCTCCTGCCAAAACACTCTGCGGAGCTTTACCATTTATGTGACAGGACCCACTTCCTAATGAGGACAACTCCATCAGCCCAGATTCTCTTCCGCTTTGTAATCCTTATTACTGCAAAGATTTCCTAATTTAGTTTATCATTTTTCTGAAGAAATAGAAAAGCTGCTTTCAGCAGTGGTTGCTGAGGAACCAGTCAGTTTAACATTCAGGAGCAGTTTTGTAGTCAGCACTTTCTCAGAGATTCCACTAAATTATTCTTTTTTATAACCTATGCAGACAAGATGCTGTGAGAAAGTTGCAAAAGCGTACAAGAGCATAAGCTTGTTAATGCTCCAACGTTTTTTCTTCTGCTGCTTTTTTCCTCAGATGGTTTAACTGGCAAAGAATGACAATTTCTGGTCAACACAAGAGTAGACAGAGAAAGTATTATGGGTATATGGATTCTACCATGACCTGATACTTCGTACAGAGCACACAGTCTCCTTATGCAACCCAAAGCAGTTTATTTGGAAGATTTCACAATATAGCAACATATTTTATTGAATATGTATTTAACCTTGTTCCAGATGCCCGAGAATTCAGAAAAGCTGTTCAGAAGATTCGATGCTTCAGTTTTAAGAGATAAAATTATTGTATTTAGTTGGATCACCACTTTGTTCACATCCTTATGCTCGATGATCTGCTTGTCTAAAGGTTTCAGTGCCACCATCCTGGTGAGTTTGCTCTCATCACCTAGCTCTACAGCAACAGCTTGTTCAATCTGGCATAAATTAAACGAGAAAAAAGATATGTCTGCTGATTTTATTTATATTTTTACATAATGGAATGCCCAATAATGCACACATAACAAGTACTTCTAAGAACAGATAGAAAGTGCAGAGAAAGCATCTGCAAGGAGACTCCCTATTCTTAGCCTGGATTTTTACAGAACTATAGCTCTAGAGTTAAAGCTGATTTTGTAAAAAATTGCCATGTGGAGTTCTACAGTAATCATGTCTGAATGACATCGGTCAAATATTCATCATATACAAGTACAGCTGTGCTGTTTCCTGCTTCTAAACAACCGCTCAGGTCTTCCTGCTTCCTTTAGTGTAGAATTACAATCTATACCCATTTTTGGCCAAAAAAAGTCCTGAAGAGAGTGTAGGTTGGCTGCTTGGAAATAAGCATGCAATTCTGCTTGAAGAAACTGAATTCAACCCACTCTCTCCTAGTTTGTTTTGTTTATTATTACTTATTTTCAGGACTTGAATGGGGTTTCTTCATTTAAATGAGCTGATATATTTTGCATGTCAGATTGACAAAATAGGAAGATATATTTATAAAGACACTTTCCAGCACAGATCTACATAGATCTCTACTTCATTACCAGAGGAGAGAATTAAGGACATTTGAACATCATTACTGCACATTTCTCTATTTCAACAAATTTCAGCTTCTCTCTATACCTCAGAGCTTCCCAATGTTTTAGTGCTCACTTTAAGGCCAGTTAAAATATTTATATTGTATTTACTGTAGCATTATAGGTGCTGTATGCAGCCTGGAAGTTTAACTTAGAATAAAGTTTTTGCCTGGGAAGACTGATAATAATTTATACTCAGCTAGCAGTACCTGTGGATAATTCTCACACATTCTCTACAATATCATCATCATACTTGAATAGTAATTTTAAAAGATTTTTAGTAAAGCAACTTTTCATTTTAATATTAAAAACTACCAAATATATGGTCATGAATTATTGCTCTTATGTTCAATTACTTGGTATAGAGATTAAAAACTAGGCTTTCACTTAACAGGAAGATCCACCAGATTGAAAGTCAAAGTACTGGTACAGAACACATTCTTATGAAATTAAGAAACATTAACCAAAACACTAAAATTTTTTTAAAAATTAAAACAAAATAATTACCTGCTGCTGTCTATGATGTAAATAAGCAAATTTCCACATGGGGATATCTTTAGCTATTGATAATATGATATTTACTGCTTTGTTTACAGCACTCTGAAAACAGCAAAACATTCATTTTGAGCACATAGAGAGATTATAACAAATAAGAGGGGAAAAAAGAAAATAAGAAAAAAGGGATCCTCCAAACAATACCAAAATGGAACAAATAGACCTCCATCTTTACAGAAAATATTCTAATAAGCATGAAATAGGATCACCCAAAACACATTTTGTAAGGGGAAAAAATACTCCATAAAGCTTTATCACGTGGTTTTCAAACAAGAACATGAGACCTTTACAAACAGTAATCAGGAATAACTGGGGATCACAACTTAATTATAGTATGATTTCCCCTTAAACTGATTATCAACATATTTATTATTAATAATCATAGTTTTCACATTCACATCAGAATGCCTGAATACATTTGTCTGAATTTGTGATGGTATAGCCTAGAATCTATACAGGCAGCTATATGAATTATTATATAACTTCTTCTGTCTATGGTATTTTTAAATTATACTTTGTGGTCTGATTTCTTACTGACAACACCATGAAGGCTGCAAACGAAATCTCAGAATTAAACTTCTGATTTTGACAGTGACAATGCAAAGCCCATAAATCAGCACCATAAACAACTAATACTTTGTGAATAATTTCAGGCATCATAGGAGACTATACGTGTAAGAATTTTGCTGAATTAGTATAAGTTTAAATGAGTGTTCAAATTTGTCCACAGTTTAGGGCTTCAGGCTGGTAATATTTTTCTTTACAATTCACTACTGCAGAATGCTGATTTATGAATGACATTTTAAACGGATAACTTCATTTTACACTCTGAAAGAGTTTAAGGAGAACAGGAAGTCAAATCAGGCTGTATCAATTGCATTCATTTTTATTTTTGCATTCACTTTGAAATATTTGCCTCTAAGTAGAGGGTTGTGAACATGAGTTACCGAGCTTTTACGAAAACAGTTCCTTCTACTAGCCTGCATAACAAACCTGATAGGTGGCTTTATGTCCTTAGCACCCAATGACGTCATGAGATCAAGTGAATTTTAACCTCTTTTTTCCCTTCCTTTTAGTTCTTATACCAGATTAAACTTGCACATGTTGTTTTTAAATCAGGAATTTGTAAATGTTTTACCATAAATGACTGAGATGTGCAATTATTTTGTTACCTGAATATCTTCAAGACTTGGTCGCAAGACAACATTTGGAATAGCCAGTTGAATTTCAGATTTGAACAAAGGAACCCTCTGTGTCTCTACACACTTGGTCATCAGATACCTAGAGTCAACAAGATGCAATCGATGTCTTAAGGACTCTAAAGAAATCTTCATGCCTAAATAAATATAATATTTAAGTGAGGTTATATTTCTTACCACAATAAGCTTGGGAGAAAAATCTTACAATTATATTAAAAAATCAAACATATCAAAAAAAGACAGACTCACATCTGACCAAAGATTCAGTATTCTTCTGACAAAGCTGTCCTATAAGACTATAGCAACTACAGGACAGGCACTCTTGGCAGCGTGTTTTCTGTTCCATGTCAAGATGTGTGCAGGCGTATGAATCCTAAAGAGTTAAAGGGAAATTCTTAGAAAAATAACAATATTATCCAGCATGTAAAGGAAATATAAAGTATCTGACTATGTTATAAAAGGTTACTTTTTACACTGTAGAGGTCTTACCTCTAGAGTTCTCCCGGCATTTGCTTTCAGCCTGTGCTTAAGAACATCTACCAGTTCGTACACAGAGCATTCCACTTGCTGACTCTGCCTACAAAAGCAACCTTACAGTCACTCACAGGGAATAAAACGTAAAGAATACTCTTTGCTACTTTCCAGACACCCACTCCCATTCCCATTGCAATGTGAAAAACTGTAAGTGCAGGAAAATACCCTTTACTTTTCAGTCTGTTCCTATTGCTTGGGCATACAGAGAATATAAGACATTAAGATATGCAGATTATCAAGAAACCCATTTGCCAGACTCTATGATACCTGATTCAACTGTACTTCATAATAATTAAAGAAAAAAATGTTATTTTCCAGCTAGTTAACAAAACAGGCTTATCATGATGATACAGTGAGATAATCTGTGAAATCAGAATTAGTAAAATAAAAACAAAAAAATAAACAGAAGGTATCTTATTATGCACAGCGAGCACAGATATTTTTTTGGAGAAGAACTGAACAACTATTCTATAACCTGGAAAATAAGCACAGGCCAAAATATTTGCAACACTGGGAGAAGGGGAAGTCTTAAGCTAGCATGAAGAATCAAGCAATTAACACGGGGATGATATTTCCAGTTATCCATCTTCATTTTTCTTGCTACTGACTAGAATGCCATAAGAAGAAAAATAGGAAATGCTAAACACTACAGATGCAATCTTACATCTGCTGTATTCAAGATACTTGGTGTTTCTCCCTGGATCCCGAGACTATCATTTTGCTTTAGACTAGTACTCTGTTAAAATAAAATTTAAATAGTAAACTCACTAGGCATAAAAAAGTAGCACCTAAATAACCCCTCCCAAATACGGCCTTCAAATCTATGCAGTGAATAAACCTACTGAGACAATTTGTGAGCAGCAGAGACAGCAAGCTTTTCTGTCTGTTCCAGGAAAGAAAGCACATCTATAGGTTCATCTTCTGGCAAAATTATCAGAGCAGTGTTCGACATATCCTCCAGAATTCTTTCAATTCTGCATTCCAGGGTATCAGCCGCTTCTTTGACTACATACTCCAACTCCCTCAGGGTACTATAAACATTCTCAATAACTAAGCAAAGAAAACAAAATGAAAACAAATCATGCAAAATAAAGACCCCTTAAATCTCATCTCCCACCACCACCCCTCATGGTATCACAATAAAATGAGGATTTAATGGCAATGAAATATCCTATCAAGGCCTGGAACCAAACCACATTGGATTTACTCTACTTTGGAGTCTTCAGATTAAACCATTTTATAATAAATAGTACAATAGCCTTCAAAAAATCTCTTGTGTATTAAAAAACAGCGTAATGTATACAGAGTAAAACAGAAAGGATACAACTGATCAAAAATTATTTTGGTCCTTCTATGTAAATACATAGGGAAATCCAGCACTTATATCATTGTAATGAACTTATAAATTTAACAGCTAAAATTCCTCCAGCCAAGATTACATACTGGTTAAACCACTAGAGTTTTTCTTTAATGCATATGACCTAACTTGCTTTGGAAAGAGATAAACTAAGTCCTTTAACAGATGTGTTTATTAAAACTAGATAAAAATGACAGTTTCTGAAGAGAGTGGAAAAATTCTTTCCCTGTCCTTCATACTTTAATTGCAAAAAAGAAAGAAATATGTCACCCTGACACCCTTTGTCTTTGTTTTTGTTATTACCAGACAGTATCATTTGAATCACCAACACTCTTTCTTACTGTATGTAGAAAGAAATCACTATGATATCTAAGGCACATCAATGTGAGTGTGGTGTCCAACTGCTGATGCTTTAAGTGGAAAACATCATTTATTCCTGTTAGGAAGTTAATAATGGAGCTTGTCTTTTTTTATTGGCTAAAATGGACAGATAACACAACCAATTCTGAAGCTTCTTTTTTTTTAACATATAAATTAGGTAGTACTAAATCCATTTTTTCCCCTTTTTTTCCTGAGTTTTAGTTTAAAAGGCGACCATGGGGCCCTATACTTCCACATATTAGATGGAAATAAGGCACTTTAGACATTAAGCTCATGCATAGTGAGCTCAGCACATTGTTGGCAGGTCAGAGTTATTTAATATACACTGAACCAATGGCTAATTTGTAAGGGTCCAATATACATTGTAAAAAAGGCCAATTTCACCAAAGAACAATTAAAAGCTGAATTACAGCTATTCAGATATTTAGCATACGAAGAGAGTACCTAAATGAATAAATAAATTACTGATATTGTTAAGATCTTCCTTATGACGTGTTATTAAACTATACAAACCAAACACAAAAATTCATTTTAAAGCTATAAAACAAACATGAAAAAACACCTGCTATTGCTTCTTGTGCTCTGGTTAGGCAAAGGTCAAGTAAATATAAAGGTGGCCAGCCCTGACTTAAGCACTGGCCGAGCCCGCAAATGAATAGCTGCACGAACCCATGCCCCAGTTTCATGTTCAGATTTAGGCTACCTCTGTTCCTGTTCATCTTGCCACATAAGAGTGGTAAAGGGGCATCACCAGGGGGGAAAAGAAAGATATGCCTGGTAAAGCAAATTACTTAACAAGAACTGTTCAAAGGCAGCTCTCAAACAGCCCTAATTTCACCACCACAGTTTAGAGCAGGCCACCATTTTCACCTTATTGATGTCTGACTTATTTCTATAATCAGGAGGGAGGGATCTGGCATGTTTTTCCCTCCTATAGATGAAGTGCTCTTCCTAAAACTGACAAGGAAATATCTGGCAAGGGCCACGTAACAGCATCAACAGTTTACCACTTCTTCTCCTACTACATACATTTATTGATGGTCAAAGAAGTCCATGACAGCTGCATCAGGCCTGGAGTAAGGGCATCCTCAACTCGTCCTATGAATGGTTTCATCAGTGGTTTCAGTATAACAGGAATCCTATTCAGACGCTCTTTGTAATTCATCAAGACATTCTGGAGTCTGCAAGACATGATCATGCTAAGAATGTGCTTAATTTAGATATTTGAAACATAACAGAATTTTGGACATGTTTTCTGTTAATAAGATTTGCAATTTCTGACCCCATGTTAAAAATAAGAACTCTTCCCAGCTCTTTCTACCTCAAACTACACTTCTTTCTCCCCACTAACAGCAGAACCAGACCAGCGAAATAAGTACCTCCAGTAAAGTGACTGTGATTGATTTTGAGAATCTTTCTTCCAAGGAAAATTGACTACTGTAAAAATCCTCAGGAAATTGTGTTATGGTTTCAGTCGGGATAGAGTTAACTTTCTTATGAGCAGCTGGTATAGTGCTATGTGCTTGGATTTAGGATGGGAATAATGTGATGGTGCACTGGTGGTTTTGGTTGTTGCTAAGCAATCAAGGGCTTTTCTGCTCCTCACACTACGCCACCAGCAAGTTAGACTGGGGAGGCACAAGCAGTTGGAAGGAGACACAGCCAGGACAGCTGACCCCAACTAACCAAAGGGATATTCCATGCCATATGACATCATGCTCAGCATATAAAGCTGGGGGAAGAAGAAGAAAGGAGGGGACGTTCAGAGTTAAGGCATTTGTATTCCCAAATAGCCATTACGCGTGATGGAGCCCTGCTTTCCTGGGGATGGCTGAACACCTGCCTGCCCATGGAAAGCAGTGAATGAATTCTTGTTTTGCTTTGCTTGTGTGCGCAGCTTTTGCTCTACCTCTTAGACTGTCTTTATCTCAATCCACAAGTTTTTCCTCACTTTTACTCTGCCAATAATCTCCCCCATCGCAACTGGAAGAAGTGAACGAGTGGCTGTGTGGTTCTAGCTGCTGGCTGGGGTTGAACCACAACAGTAAGAGAATTAATAATCAGCATCGCTGAGAATGAAAAGAACTCTTCCAGCACAGAATCAGACTGTTACAAGAGGCAGAAAGAAATAATTTAAAATCAACAAGAGTAATTTCAGATATTCAACAAAAGAGAGCAAATTATAACTTAGATGATGTATTACCTATACAAATGTTTGTGTTGTGCCTTAATCGAGTGGTAAATTCCAGCTTTTTTCCTTACAGAAAAAAGCTTTTGATGTTAACTAATTTTTTGGAGTGTAATGCTTATGTTATAGTACGTAGATACCTTAGTGGTACCTTGGAGACCCACTTACAGAGCAGCTGTTGCAGTAACAAAACAAAAGCACGTAGGCATTTTCTAGTAGTGAGATATTTGTGGAAATAGGAACAACTCCTTGTTACAATTTTACTATGGAAATGCAGGGGAAAGCAATTAAATTTCAATTAAAAACCCTCAAAGAGAAAAATTATAATAAATCAAAAGCTTATGCAACAGACTCAAAGCTAGGGATTCCCATTAGCAGATGAGAATCAAATCCAAAAAGTGTTCACTCACTCCATTTGATATCTTTGAATTTGGTCTTGAACTGCACACAAGCCAAGGACAACATCTGGAACTTCAAAATGCATTTTTTGCAGGTATTTTGTTTCATAAAGTACTTCCAGGACCACTGGGTCCAAGTTTACAAGTAATTCCTTCATGTAGCAGTACAGAGGGAGAAAAAAGAAACAGAAAATAAGGCAGTAGTTTGGTGGTTACATGTAACTGGAACATATAAGATGTAGATGACTACAGAAGATGTTTAAAACAGATGGCCATGTTTCTACACAGAACTTCATTGTCCTCCACAAACATCTGGATTTTCCAAACTATCAATCAGTCAATATCTTACACTGATCTCAATTTCCTGTTGACTCCTTCACTGTGCCCTAACCACTTGGCTCCTAAATTTAATTCTAGTTCTGCAGCTACACTCTGTGGAAACTAATCTGCTTTTTCATCTCAGTTTCTCCATTGGTAGACTAGGGAGAAATGTTGGGAAGGTTAATCTCTGTACACTTTTTGAGGAACTAAATGCTATTAAGATCCTAAATAAATATGAAAAATAGGTTCTAGTTGTCCATTATGGAATTGTTAGTTCAAAAATTTCCACATTTTAACTATAATTTCTCTGCATTCAGCAGAAAAAAAATTATCTATGAAGTAAGAATGGTAAGATTTTCTGTCTTAGCAAGCAGTTTTGAAAGCAAATTAATGAATATATTATATATTCAACACAGAACTCACATATACTCAACACTACACAAAAGACCATGATCTAATTAAAAATTTCTTCCTTGACTAAAATTTTGGTTACCATATAAAATAAACCACAAAACTGTATCTAAAAGTTTGTAGATATGTCAATAGTATATATATATTTGCTAGGTATTGCCTCTTTCATGCCCTGAATGAGGCAGAAGCCTTACAAAAAAGAGACATGATTAAGTCTGTACCATAAATAAACACAAAAAAAAAGAAAAAAAATCAGCTCCAGTAGTTCATTTCTTTAACCATATTAAGATTATTTTAATGCTGTGCTTGTCTATCCATGATATGATTAAAGTAGCATGTGTAATACTAAACAATGCAACAGTAATAGAAAGAATAAATCATATTCACCTTGTTTTCTGGGTGTCTGACAAGTATGGAAGCACACAGAGCACTTCTAGCCTGGTCAGCAAATCTGTACCAAGCTCTGTGATAAATAAGTTCAAATTCCAAAAGAACTGCAGCCATTTTATTGTAGCTCTTAACAACCTTTTTCATTTCCAATGTCTGTAATTCAAGGGGGAACAGAAAAGGCAAGCATCATTTAATCAATTTAATGAGTCTAATATGGTAGAAATGTACTCCACTAGACTTTTCCTCACCACCATTAGGAAAACAAAACAAATAGAAAGCTTTAAGTTATTATGTTTTAGAGATAGGGTAAGACACAGAAACATAGAAATATATTTAGGAATTTAATTATTAAGAAGTATTTAACTGCTCTAATCGACATAACTTTTTTCCTCATTGTTCCTCCCAGTGTGTGCTATGACCTATACAAGAGATTGACGTCCCACTGAAAAAGCTATAAAAATTATACTCTTTCATGAAGTATGGCTAGTGTTTGAAGTTACATATCTCAGTCCTCTTCACCACAGAACATAGCAGACAGAAGGCTTTAGGCTTAGGTATATGGCCAACAGTGCTGCTATCAGGATTAACAACAGTCAAGCCCCAGAAGGGACGAAAGCATCAGCTTAATGTCTCAGGGGAAGTAACTGTCCTCAGTCGCAGAATAATAATGCTGCAAAAAGGAATTTAAATCCTGGAGCAAACACTAACACCTATCCTGTTGGATGAGCTCGAATACAAGTTGCTAGAAAACTGAGCTTAGGAGCATAAAAATAAAACATATGTCTGTTAGTAACATGCTTGAAAGCTTAGCATAAATCCTCCTATGCTAATTTCCAACCTTCAAAAGTGTGGTTTTCTTTTTAAGGAATGTCATTGGATGGTCAATTTTTCTGTATAACTGCTGAGCCCACATAATCTTCCCTGTTACCTAAAACACAGAAGATATGAGGTTACATTTCCATTAACTTAAAAACAGTCAAAGCAAAGTCTTTTTTCTCTCTCTTTTATTTCATTCTTACTGGTGGTATATTACGTGGTATAGGTGGATTTTCTTTTTCCTTCTGGTAGAGTTTTTGAACAAATTCTAAATCTTGGCTGTACTGCTGAAGGACAATGGTATACTTCTCATGAAGATCAATATGATTTTCTCCTATTTGTTCAAGCTTCGTTAGAAGTCCCAGCATCTGTTCAGTCTAAAAAGGAAGGTGGAGCATTTACTACAGAAGATTTTCATAGTTCAGAAAGTCATTGCTCAAACCGTTAATTTATAATATGTTATGTAAGATTGTATGTTGTTTTCTAAGAAATACAGAAAAGTCCCTCCAGACAAGTTAGTGAATTTTACTTCTGTATTTTGTCCCATATATAATATATTTACTGTAGTATAAACCACGAAACTACTACCACTACAGTATTACGGACTACTTAATTTTTTTCTCTCAAATCATTACTCTTTTTTTTCTGCAAACAGTCTCAGTAGAACACCTACACCTTTACTCACGCTTCATTAACTTCTCATATCATGATCAGGGCATGAACCAATGAACAGTACTGACATTAAGGTAACAGATGTCAGAAACTCCTTTCAGTCTAACAGGAATAACTTAGAAATGCAATATGAAGCATGGGGAACACCAGGATGAAGAAAGAAAATAAATTTTAAAAAAAAACAGGGCTATAAAATTGGTAAGGAAAGATGGAACAAAAAATATGCACCAGGTAACAATGAACAAACATTATCTTCCACACTTCTGCAGGCCGACTTCTAGAACACTTGTAATAGGCTTGATGTCCTCCTACATTATCTCAGGCAGCCACCAGCACAATACAGAACACTGGCAGTAATGAAGGAGCCCGGAAGGAACTGCGGGTGCTCAGCCTTTCTGAGCACCAGAACAAAGGGTTTCCATTTGTAAAATTACTTACAGTTACTGTCTGCTCAAACCAGGAATCCACACATTCTTGTACGGACTCGTACAATGCTGCAATTTGGTTCTTAAATTCAAGGTAATCTTTTTCAAACTAGAAAAGGGTAAAAGAAAAAAAATCATCTGTCGTGTTGCTTTCATTTCATACAAAAGTCTTTCCCTGAAGTTTCTGGGGAATTTGCTTTATCTGCCCAGCACATGCATTCAGCACTGAATTAAAGAGAACAGACACAACACCAGTAGCAAAGGCATTTACTTTCTAAGCAAAGCAAACAAAAAATAAGAGGTGTTAGGTTCTATGATTGAAGTCTCATCTTTATGAACACAAAGGAGCACAGAGGAACAAGGACAGGCAGAGGAAATTTAACAACCTAATCAGAGCAAACAGAGCACACCCACCAGCTACTCCCGGCACTGCCACAGGAGAGCACTCAGCTCACTGTCCACCTATGAAACCCATCAAGATAAGCAAACTGGCAGGTTCTCTAGAGCACCTTACAGAGTAAGGGAGGTTATTGCGTAAGAGATAAGGGACTCATTACAGTTTACCAGGGAAAAGCATTTTGGGACTATACAAAATGTATTATGGGAATGAGGGAAGAAGCAAAAGCAGGGGTGTAGTGTGGGAAAATGGAGGTATGATGGGATAAAAGGAGTTGGTCACATGTGAACAGGATGGTTGTCAGTATGTTTGTCTGGCCATGCCTGCACCTATAAGCCCAGTCTGTCTTGTCCTCTTACTTATCTCCATTTCTAACCATTTTCCTGGTTGAAAGGGCTCTCTCTTCTGTGTGCATGAGTGTGTATGGGAGTCTACATACCAGCAAGAGGAATAGAAGGGGCTTAAAGGGCGCTTTTAAGAAAGATAAAGAGAGACTTTTACCAAGGCCTGTAGCAATAGGACAAGGGGTAACGGTTTTAAATCTACCCAAAAGAGAGTTGATTTAGATTGGATGTAAGGAAGAAATTCTTTACACTGAGGGTGGTGAGACACTGGAACAGGTTGCCCAGAGAACTTGTAGATGCCCCATCCCTGGAAATGTTCAAGGCCAGGTTGGGCTTGGCTGAGACTTTGAGAAACCTGATCTAGTGAAAGATGGTTGGACTAGGTAATCTTTAAAGGTCCCTTCCAACCAAACCCATTCTATGACTTTATGGAGACCAGGGGTCACTGGGCCTTGTGCACCTGTAGAGTCAGCAACTGGAGAGATTGGAGTGTACTGAGGTCTAAGCATCAGCAACCAGAGTAGGAACCACGGATCTTAGCAACTAGAGGCATAGCAACATGTGCATACTGTGTGTGTGTGTAGGTCACATATAATGTCTAGAGAATACCAAACCAGACTAGGCAGCAAATAGGACAGGCTTGAGAATCAAGTGTTGGAGCAGACATAAGTCTGGGCTGGATATTGAAGAGACCAGAGTGGTCTAAGAGCTGGCTACCAGAGGGACCAGGAGGCCCAAGCCTCCAGGGAGACAATAGGGTCTGAAGGTCAACTACTGATAAGGTTGTAAGTCTGCACCAACTACAAGAAAGAACTGTTTGCACGTGTGTGTCTCTGTGTGTCAGCAAACAGGAGAGCAAGGGGATCCAGGGGTCAGGTAGAGGGTAGACTGCTTGCCTAAGACCAGTTACTGGAGGGACCCATACTGCATGTGTCTGGCGGGGCGGGTGGGGGTGGTTATAGGTCTGAGTACCAGCAACTGGAGTGGGCCTGTGGGCCCTGGGGTGGGGTTATAAATCCAGAAACTGGGGAGACCTGGATATCCAGGGTCCGGTTATTGCATAGACTGAGTATGTAAGATCAGCTACTGGAAGAATCCACATGTATATACTTCCTACTAACAGGCTTTCCTCTGGCTCATCCAGAGAGGTAACAGGATGACGTCATTAATACTGTTTGTAATTGAGTGACTGCTGTGTTTTCAGTTTGCATTAAGCTATGTGGCCAGACCTGTGTATAAATGTATAGTGTGTATGCGTGCCTGCATACCTATTGGGAGTTACATGCTCAGCCTTGCAGCTGAGTGGATGTGGGGCCTGCAACAGCCTCACCTCTACTGGGCTACCAAATTTGGCAGCTCCTAATTAGAAGTAATTTGGGTCCTTATCTGTAATAATTTTTCTTAAAAGTCCAAAATACTGAGGACCTACAGAAAGAGTTCAGTGCATACTTCGTCTTGCAGAAAGTGCTCCACAAGCTTGGGAAGATAGCCCATAATATATATTGCTCCAACCAGTTAGATGTAGAAAAGCCACACAATTTTTAAACACCTTCAAATTCCAGTTAACAGTAAACGTTCCCTTTCAGAAAAGAACCACACAGCAAGTATTACAGAAACGTGAGCCATCGTCCAGTAAGAAGAAAGCCAAAGGTACTCTAGACTTAAATGTTTAAAGCAAAGTTCCTGACAGTTGCAAACTACAGTTCAGGAAGGCAGGAGAGGAAGTCAACATTTCTAGCACTTCTATTGTAAGGCTATTAATTCTGCAAAGCAAGCAGGCTACAGCTCAAAAAAAGCAGCTCAATTCCAGCATATACAGGATGTATTAAAACATGAGTTTAAAGCAGTTGAAAAGCCACTTTAGTTTCCACCACCCTGCTCAGTGCTGGCAATGATATCATTCACTTTCCCTCTAAAATGTTTATCTAAGTGCCTTTACTACCTTTATTACAATACTGCCTTTATTATTCCACTAAGTATTTTCAATAACACTGAGTAACTCTTGCAACTAGATAAACTGTATTTAATACATTGACCTGTGTGAATTAGTTTTCAGTCTGCAATTCAAAACATATGCATCCCAAAACAAGCAAGCTTAGGAAAAGTTGTTTGTAGTATTACCTATCACACAGAGCCTAGTTTATCAAAAATTAACAAAAACATTTGAAAGATAAAAGCTAAATTTACCCAAACACTTCCAAATTGTATTGAAAGATTTTAAAGTATTATTATTACAGCAAAATACTATTTGCATTGTTATAAAATTTAATCTTCTTTGGATAACTCCAGTGAAAAGCACAGAATTAAGGGAGTGATTGTCAGACAATAGCTGAACTACGTACCTCTTTTTTTCTGTGATCCAGAACATCATACTGTTTGGATTTGGCGTTTGTAGCAATGCTCTGGTAATGAGTACTGATCTCTTCAATACCTTCTATTTTTATACGCTGGAGTTCTAAAAGACTTTCCATAATGTTGCTCATATCTGAAATCTTCTCCAAACGTTTACAGAATGTATCAAATTTTCCAAATATATAGTTTTCACTAACAATAAAAAAGCAACAGATTGTTATGCAAATCTATTTGTAATACATGTTTTCTATTTAACCCACATATATTCTACCAGAACTGCTACCAAATTTCACGTAAAAATTCTATGCTGTAAGAATTAAAAATCAAGTAAAAACCATTTTAAAGCAATGGATATAAACCAGAAAATGCTTAACCCTTATACATGTCAATTAAAAGCCTTTACCACATTTTACAGGAGTTACTCTTTTAAATAAGACATTTGCAGGAGATCAAAATATGAATGCACAATACTAAGAAATGCCTCATGCTTTAAGTGACAATACATGTAAAACTCCCCTTGGCATTGTGATAGAGCTGACTAAATTTTCCTGGAGTCTTTTCGCTTATATTCATGACTCAAATTTGTTGGGGGTTTAGACCATATGTATTAAATTAACACATGCATAAATTCCCCTGAAGTTCCCTTGGACATCTGTGAAGTCAACAATTGACTGTCAAAAGCCTGTCCCTGGTTTATTCCTGAATTAAAAAAGCCCCAAAACTCTGTAAGGTGATGTTCTGATTATAATAAATACTACATTTTAATTGAGTATTTAGCTTTCCTGCTAGCCAGCAGATATAATGACATCTCGTTCATAAATTGTATAAATTAATATGGTTCAATATTAGAGTGAATTATTTACCTGAAATCAAATTGCCTGTCACTTGGATTTTCCTTTAGCTCCTCCTTAATTTTCTGAAAGGATGTTTGGTACTGTTCTTTGAGGGAAATGCATTGTTGAATCCTCTTTAGCAATTCTTGCCTAAGGAAGAAAGCATAGAAGACAGAAGATCATCCAAAGGCGGCCTTCAAAAGAATATAAATAAAAATAGAACATTTCAGTCAGAGATGCTGAATATGCAGAGATGCAGAATAAATTCAGCTAGAATAAATTAAAAAGTGTATTCTACTTTTATTTACATTAATTCTTTAGCATAAACATAGACAGTACCTAATTGATTACAGGTAATTTCTGCAAACTTCTCTGTACCCACAGGGTGGGTACAGGTGGCAAAACACAGGAGGAATCTAAATTATTTGTTAGATTTACTCATGTCTCCTAGCCTATTACCTCAGTGTCACCTTTGATTTGGCTGGAATTTAAGCACAGGCATCTTGTCTATGTCTTGATGAAGCTTGTAACACCTTTTTCTTCTCACCTCAGTAACCATAATCTTGCTCCAATTATACTCTTCCAAGAGACTATTCCAATCATTACTTTTCTAGTTGATAACTTTAGATGTCATGATCATCTTAACCTCTGTCTATGGTTTCCCCTTTCTCTTTTGCATAATAGTAACTGACTTCTTATAGTATGTGTTCTCCCTATACTATCTCCACTTCTCATCTTTCAGATACTCTTGTTCTGCCAGCGACATCAGCATTCACCACCCACTTGTTAAGTTTCATACAAAAACTTCTGTGCTTCCACTTATGCTGTATGTAGCACTTGGGAGCAGCTCCGTGCGAGTAGCTGTAAAGCAGCTAACTCATCCCTGCCTTGAAATGCCTCCTTTAGTTCTCCTGGCAGTGATGCCGACAAAACATCCAAGGGCATCACAAGGTTGAAATGACTGAAAACAGTCATTCCAGCTGATCATCACTCCATGATTCCTGGGGTTTCTCCATCCCTCTTTCCTCTCCACATATCACTATTCACTTCTTATGTTTCAGATTGCAAGGTCCTCTTATGCTTTAGATTGCAAGTTCCTTGAAGCTGAGGTAAACTTTTTGTTCATTTTCCATATATTGCTTAACATTTGCTGAAAACCAGGGACTCTTGCTATACTAATAGCTGTAACAAGAACAATAGAAAGGAAGAACAAAACTAGTCTTAGGCATGTCTAACTAACAAACCTACAGCAAGTCTATCTTTTTTAATTTAAGATGCCTTACTGGCACCGTTAATACGCCTCATAAGTTTGCCCACAGAGCATTCTCCACAGAAGACTCCGAAAATACAGGCCTGAGTCCCATCCTTAACACTTATAAATACTTGAAGGGTGGGTGTCAGGAGGATGGGGCCAGGCTCTTTTCAGTGGTGCCCAGTGATAGGACAAGGGGTAACGGGCACAAACTTGAGCATAGGAAGTTCCACCTAAACATGAGGAGGAACTTCTTTACCTTGAGGGTGGCAGAGCACTGGAACAAGCTGCCCAGGGAGGTGGTGGAGTCTCCGTCTCTGGAGACATTCAAAACCCGCCTGGACGCGTTCCTGTGTAACCTGCTCTAAGGTGGCCCTGCTCTGGCAGGGGGGTTGGACTAGATGATCTACTAAGGTCCCTTCCAACCCTATGATTCTATGATTCTATGATCCTATCACCCACATACCTCAGTCCAAACAGACTACAATCAGATTGCGATTCTGGTCATGGTATATATTGTCTCCTCCCTCAAACTGGCTTTCCTGTCCACTAACAGCAAAATATAAATCTTAGATGGAACTTTGCCAGTCTGTCCTTGGAGCTTCTTTATGAAAAACCTCAGCTCCCAGTTTAATTGCTCAAGTGTGTTTTGGTCTAAAAAAAGTAATGAGGACAAAATATCAAGTGTTGTATACTGACGTACATTACAAGCTTTTCAAGAATAGTTTTTTTCACACAACATAGTAAATTTGGTTTTTCAGAGTACTTAATTCTATATAAAATGAGTAGTCACAAGCCTAAAATTAACATGGGAATTAGTGCCTGCTAGGAGGATGAGGGGCTACTTAAATTTACCTTTTAATAATCTTGATGCCTAATCTGTAATTTTACTTCTAGTGCTAACAAAGGAAGGTGAAATTATTAAAATTTTATCACCTGTCCAGATCCCAGATTTTTGAAACACCTTCACATAGATATGTCTTGCATGTGTTAATCATTTGATTAGTGATTTTAAGAAGAAGAGATGTCATGCACTCTGATGTGTTGTAGCATGGTGATGTACAGTAGATCATACAGACAGTATTCATTAAACTGGGTACTTCTTCCATCATTATTACCTACAACAGGAAAAAATGTGAAAGTGAGCAATTCAAATTTCCTAAAAATTAACACAACAGAAAATATGACAGCTCTGGGAGTATGTTTGTCAGTGGATAAAAATCTTTTTGATGGTAACACATAGTTCTTGTAGACTTCCCATTATAATCTGGACCATCCAATTCGTGGGGACCTAACACAGTATGACTAAGAGAGAAAAGTGGGGAATGGGTAATTAATAGGTCTTATTCCAGAGTGGGATTTTCCGAGGAAAAACAGAAACTGTATTCTTTTGGGCCTTGGTCTCCAGTATATGAAGGTGCTGTAGTCTGCTTTGCAAAGTAATATGCTACCTGAAGAAAAGTCACCATACACTGCTACAAAAGAGTTGGCCTGCTGTAGGAAGGACAAGGAGAAAGTTGGCCTTTGCTCATTTTGCCTAGATCTGTACAGAACAGAAACCCAGAAGGGGGAGGGGAGGCAACAATAACCTCTCTCTTACTGAGGATACTGAACTATAGCGTTTTCTGTCCCCCAGAAAGGTTCCACAGAAATGCACGCAAGCCAGATATACTCAGAACCCAGAACAAGAGACAGTGACTGGTCTAGAAAAAGATAAAAAGGCATGGCATCTAAAAGTCAAGTCCAATATGGCAGAATGGTGAATATTTGCAGAAGAAAAGCAGTGTAAAACAGCACAATGGATTCAAACAGAGTTCAAGCTTTGAATATTTAGAAAATTTGTAAGACGATGGATTATGTGTAAACCTTTTGAACCATGTAAGCTTAGACAGCTTTGCTTGGTGGCTGTATCTTCAAAATTCATCCTCTCACTTAAAAAATGAAATCCGAGACCCACGTGATTATGACAGTAAGTTTTATCATTTGAACCAGGATGAAAGTAAATACGTGCTACCTGGAAGAGAAACAGCTTCAAACTATAAAATAAGTGGACACCTCCACCCCCCCAGCCCCCAATTTCAGCTCAACTGAAAGCATAAGATCATTTTATGATATTTGCATTAAAACAATCATGAGTAACTGCTACCTGAAGCATGGAGACAGGACAAGGTACCATATGTAAAGACTAACCTCACAAAGGCAATTTAGCTCAATAACAGCATTGGAAAAACCTCATCTTTTGCTTAGTTTTGCCATCCCCTTCAATTATCTTCTGGAATGACAATTGCCTCCTACACAAACAGTAGTATTATCTCTGACTTATTCAAAATCTGTAAACTCAATTCATTAATGCCAAAGGAGTTAGGTTGTCCACTAATCATTAACCAAAGAAAAAATATCTTTCTTTCAGCAGCAAAAGCCTTTCCTTTCTTTTCTGAATTTCATGTTAAGTGCTTTTAGATTACTACTTACAGGTGAAGCTGTGGCAAGTGGACCAAAAAATTTATCCAAGGTATATAAATATCTCACATTGTCTTTAGCTTCATTGGCAGCAATGGTTATTTTACCATCCTGAAGGGAAATAGAATTAATACTGTTAAAATTTGCTGTAAAAGTTCTTGCAATTTAACAGTGCATGCTACCACAAGACTATGATTCCATCTTGCAAATATTTTCTGACAGAAGTTCTCTCAAACAAGCCATTTCTTCTTCACTTAAGAAATAACTGTTTTTACATTGGTAAATTGTAATTGGTAAGCTCTACCTGCCAATCGGCAACATTCTGGATGTGATTTAGGGGAACTCCTCATTCAGACACCCAAAGTTTTACCTTTGTGATGGAAGTGCAATAGCATGGGGTTGATAATCCAGCTTACATTTTAGAATGGTTTTAGCATGGTACAACTGTTTCTTAAATTACCAGTTCTACATAACTTTGAGAAGATCCTTGAAATATACCAGGGTGTTTCCCACCATTTTTTCATAAGCAATAGGGCAAAGCAGTTCACAACTAATGCCTATATATCTTTTGACTCATTTCTACTCATAACAGATGGACCTATCCAGTACTTAGCAGGCAAATCTGTATGAAGAAAGGGATGTAGTTCTGACTTGTACTGGCTCTGTACAGACACTATCATCCAAATTCCATTTATCATAAAAGTCTGCAAGTATGCTAAGCACAAAGTAAAAAACTCAGTAAAATGGCACTGTTCTCCTGGTCTATTTTCAAACCAGCATATTATCTTTTTAACTGCTGTAAGATCTACATTCTAGTGGGTGTTGGGGGTCTGATTGCCTGTGCCGTGCTTGCAGCTTATTTTCTGTCCTGCCTACAATTTTTTACTGATAAGTTTACATTACTGAAGTAGCAGTTATGCTACAAAAAGACAGCTGTTAATAATCCTACAAGCAATATGATAAACTTTCAGGCATGTCTACCATTGGCCATCACAGGGTACAGCTGGAGAGAGAGAGTGATGTTGTACTGCTGCATTACTTTACTTTCACACAACCATTCCACCCACTATGTTAATGAAAGACACATTACAGAAAGCACTGACTTCTTTTTAAATTAGCTATTTAACTTCAGAATCTTCATTGTTAAATGTTTCAACAAACAGATTAATAAACCACAGTACAAAACCAGCATAAACACTCAAAGCTATTTTTATCATTGTGTGTTCAGTTCTGTGTGTATTACAAATATTGTACTGTACTAATTTAAAACTTTTATTAAAACATAGTAATTACCAGCTCTTTCCACTGCTTTAATGTCTTTGATCTCGCTGCCTGAAGAATACTTATAATTTTCTTTACTCTTGAACTCTTGATCTCATCTAAAAGGCTTTGAA
This sequence comes from Rhinoptilus africanus, assembly GCA_013400135.1. NCBI lineage: Eukaryota > Metazoa > Chordata > Aves > Charadriiformes > Glareolidae > Rhinoptilus > Rhinoptilus africanus. The sequence goes on along the minus strand of VXBO01014432.1, from coordinate 247,305 downwards.
GAAAGAAACACATTTAAATATATCTTTAGAATGAAAGTTTAAATTTATTTTTAAAAAGCTTTTTTTAAACTCTATGAGAAATAAAGCTTTTTTTAAACTCTATGAGAAATAATGCAGGAATTTAACCTGTTAAATGATGACATTCTTGATTTCCAGTATTCCAGCTCTGCTGATGGACCAATGTCATCAGCTTCTCTTCTCATTTGTTCACTCTCCACTAAAACTTGTTTGATCTGTTTGATCCAAATCATTACCACTTCTTCAAGTTTCTCAGTGACCTGTGTATTACTGCCTTCAAAATCATAGGATATGACAGTCTCATAAGTATGAAGAAATAAATGCAGATTTTTAACTACAGAAATGAAATGTCATTGGCAAATGTAAGCTAAGACTCTGTGTCAGCTGGGTATATTCAAATCAGCAACCAAAACCAGGAAAATATTAAGACTATAGCAACAATATACACACATGTACAACTTATATCCACCTACTCTGTACTATTGCATATCCTTTACACTAGAAACAGTTAAAAATACAGTGAGTTCATAAGGAAAAAAAAAAAAAGAAAACAGCAATGTGGTTTTAGGAGAATCATGTTTCAGAGGTCCAAGAAATGCATAAGCTATGATGCGTGTATTTTTCTGCCTGTATTTGGTAAGTAAAGACTTACTTCTCCACATTTCTCTCTTTCTGCCATTACAGCTTATTCCACATTAAAAGCATCACGTAAAGGACACCACAAAAAAACCCCTACCCTTTTTAAGTCAGTGCATATTTTAGATTGTCCTAGTGGCTGAAAGAGTTCAGTCTGCTTCATGCATTATGTTAAGGACTCATGGACC
>VXBO01014432.1:232161-245976 GCA_013400135.1 Rhinoptilus africanus | reverse complement strand
TTTTTTTGAACACAAAAGGTATTTTATTTTTCATTAGAAAGGTATTTTTTATTCATGGCAGTATATAAAGATTTACCAGTATGCCCTTAACAATACACTCATCAGTACTATAGCATAATTACTTTAAAGTGTGCATTGCTTTAATTATTCTGTTAGACAAGAAGAGATAAACAAGCATGAGGCTCTCAAGAAATAAAAATACCTCCCTGCTCTCACTGTCCTCACACCGAATTGTCTTTTTTTCAGTCTGATTTGGCTCTCTCTGAACAGAGAAAACAGATTCTAATCTCCCTTCCTGCTCCTGGGTCAGAGAAAATGGTAGCGTATGGTTAACTGCATATGATATCATCAAGCCTCAACAGACACTGAGCTTTACTGTATTTCTCACCACTGAATGTGTACTTTTAGAGGCAAGAGAACCAACTGTGATGCTTTGTGAATGCGACAGAACAAGGACAACTTGAAGGTGCTAGATACCCTGGCTGTGATACAGTGCTTGCTGTCCACACTCTAGAATAAAATAATGGACTGATCTTTTGTGCTGCCAGAAGAACTTGGCAGTTCTTTCAATGCAGGCTTAATCTAGTTTTAATTAAATCATCACAGTTTTGCCTTAGTATGGCTGCTATGCTATGTTGTCCTTCGTTGTGAGCATTACAGTTGGTGCTATTGCTTGAAAATAAACAACAACTATGTGAATACAAGTTGCATGACTTTCATAAAGGCCTATTTTAGACTTGTATCTTTTTGTATCCTCTGTTTTATGTTCACCTAATGCACAAAGGGGACTACAGCAGCCACTTGCCTTTATTCCAAATGGTCTTGAGAAAAAAGACTATTAGATTACCTGTTGGGATTTAAGTGCTGGTACCATGATTTGGGACAAGAAAAATTCCAGGCCCTGAAGGATATTTCCATTAGTACAATCAAATATGCCAAAATTCACCTCCTTCAGGAAGAAAGAGAAGTTAGCAGAGTGCACGTAAACTTCTGCAAATAATACAATATTTGAGTGAAATTCAGGCACGTGGCAGACATATATACAGTCCATAACTACATAGGTTCCATGAGGATATTGCCCCTATCTGATGAACCAGGATTGGACATAGATTAAAATTCAATTGGAAATTACAAGACTTGTCCTTAAGTTTGAGTCACCAGAAACATCATTGTCATATTGTAGCAACACTTCATCAATAAATTAAAATGAACCATTTAACATCAATGCATTAATTAATTTCAAAACAATTATATGTCTATATTTCTCTTTTAGAGGAACAGCTTACATCTATCATAAATGCCTAAAAAAGGACAACAAATGTATCAGGCAAGAAATTCCTCTATCAGTTGCTCGGGTTTGTGCAGTTCATTGTTAATGTGAAGCAAGAAGCAGTGAATTGCTGAAGCTGGAGACAAGGAGAGACAGTACTGGTGAGTGGAATTTTACTGCAAAACTTGAAGCATAAATTGGAAGAAGTGAGGGATTGCATCTTTCCCCAGTGGTATTCATTTATGGACTGGCTGGCTTTTCTGTTACTGAAAAATGTAGGCTGGCATTTTGCCTACAAATCTATACATTCTGAATATGGGTCACGTGCTTTCTATGACCCAAACTGACTAGCCATTTTGGCTCTGCGTGTTCCTGTTGTTAGAAGAGAGGGAGTCTCATTCATAACTTCTGAACTGCACAAATACACAGTGACTTTACCAACATCATAAAGAATGCTTCATTAATGCAGGGGAAAGTGTACAGAGTTCTACCCTAGAAGCTTCTACGCTCGAGTTTTGTCTGTGCAAAGACAGCAATTCCAGAGCGTTTTAGGAATGGCAACTACAAACAAATTTTTGTAGAGGCTTTGACATTCTTGGCTATCTTGATTATTAATGTCACTAATGTTTTTCTTGCTAGTTTCACACTTGCATGCAAAGGAAGTGCATTTCAGACAATTAGTTGTTATACATGGGTGGAATACTATTTCCTAACAATATTACAGTTTCATAATCCCACTAGAGTATAAGAAGGTAGAAAGCCCTTTCTCAAAATGTGTAGGAATTACAGATGACAATCAATACTTGAGGAAGTGCTTACAAGGAAGAAGAGTAACTTTCTTTGCATGTCTGAACAGGCAATGGGAGGCAGTCCCTGGGAGGCAATGCCCACAAGGTTTTTAATACAGAAATTCCCCTAAAATACTTCCTTCTGCAAAAGGCTGTGTTGGCAACATAGCAGAAGGGAAGGACAGAAGGGTAATGGAGAAAGGATCTGACCCCTACTATTCCCCTTCAGATGCTTTTAGCAATGTCACTTACTCCCATAAGAGAGTGTTTGCACTTGTTTCAGGGACGGGAAGGCAGGGAAAATTAAGTCTTTCAAGTCTGTCTCTTCACAAGAATCTCTAGGGCAAGGTCGACATACAAGCTGATCCATTTCTTTCCACAGGAGGCTGAAGATTCAGCTGTTGCTCTTGAGAAATAAGGGACAAATCCATGTATTCCTAGAGGGTTCTCAGATTCTCCTTCTAACTGTTCCTACACAGCTCTTCAGGATAAATCAAAATTTCTCAACCAGTCTGAGCCTGAGCTCCAAGCCTCATCAGTGTGAAGACCAGCTGACAGAAAATTAGGGTTTGTTTTACCTCCTGTAGCATCTAAAAATATTTCTTCACATAAAGAATGAAGTTTGATGAAAGCTACATGACAGGCCTTGCCAAAAGAAGGTGTTCACAAGCAAACCAGAGAGAGAAGGCACCAAGGCAGCTAACTGAAGAGTTTGGTCAATCATTCTGACAGGTACCCAACTGAAGCAGCACTGCAGGGCACAAGAAGAGGAAGCCAAGAAATTACTTTTGCACCCCTGGTTGAGGTATTTGTAAAAATATCCTTATAAGGCAAGTGACTGACAGAAACTGAAACACTAATTTCCATGCCTGTAGCTGGACAAAAAACTTATTACAGCTTTGGCCTGCTGAAATGGAATACATCAACCTATTGGTGACAATACAGAGAAAATCTGTTCAGAATAAAAATGAGTGCATCAGTATTTTTGAGAATGTGATTTAAGGCTTATTATATTTTTTCTTTAATGTCTGTTCTTAGATGTATCTGGATGTTTTCTGTAAAAAAAAACTATTGCAATATTTCCCAAGAACATGAGTATCCCTGAAAGTCAGAAAAGGATAACACAGTACTTTTCTTACACACAACTAAATTATTAGGGGCAGGAAAAGCTTACTTTAGTTAGTTTCAAGTATGATCTTTATTTTAAAAGTTTAAAAGATACAGTTATTGTATCCCTTTTTTTTTTAATCTAATTGTATCTAGTTTACAGTTATTGTAAACTTTTAAAAGTTTAAAAGATAGAGTGCAGCATTTCCATAACTTAGCCTGATTAATTAAAAGGAAATCTCCTGGTTTGGGTCTTTACTCCCTATTGTCATTAAAATTATATTTTAATGACTGATTAAGAATTATTTTTCATTAAAATATTGTTTTTAATAATATTGCACTAGCTAATTTCCAAATCATTAGAACATTATTTTATCACAAATACTTACTCAGGTGAAAAAGAACTTTTGTGAAACACAGAAACAGAAATTTCATTAAAGCACTCCCCACTTCTTTTTCTGATTTGAGTAGCGTGAATAAAGGTCTAAGAAAATATTAAGTACACTGCAAATGCTGCAGGATTTTGGTCTGACCTGGGAAGCATTTGATGCAGTTATAACTTTATCTGATGTCCTTAGGAAAAATGCACAAGTCCCTGTAATGTTCTGTAAAAAGAACAAAATGCACATAGTTAAAAAGTATACATGTGTATAGTAAAATTTGCTTAACAACTTTAAAATATGCCGAAAACAAAATTGTAAAAAATTAATTACTCAAAAACGTAGTGAACTGTTTGTAGGATATTTGAAAATCTGTCCCTCTCCAATCAAACACTGTTTTTTCTCCATCTGACATAAGAACATCAAAAATGCCCTCTGGGCAGACCAGTCCATTCTTGCATCTCTACCAAGAAAACACAGTTCAAGGAGAGATTGCGAGCTAGGCTACTTCCTGGGCTCCGTTCCTCTTGCATTCCCTGACCACCTGCAACCATTGTATGAGAACTGTTAGATGACATATTCCTGTCTAGTCATTTTAGTATCTATTTTTGGACCTCTCCATAAGACTGTCTAATTCCTTTCTGAATCTGTCAACAGAAATTTACAGAAGAAAAATGAAGATATCCTCAGCTTTCAGACATTCAAAGTACTTTTCATAGATATTTAGACCAAAAATGGATTGTCTTAGAATGACATTTATTTCATTTTTTAAAAAGGGAACTTAACGATTACTAAAACCTTCTGATCCAAATACTTTTTAACATGTATTTTCATCTTTTCGATGGACTGAAGTAATGTAAAAGTTTCAAACCAGTACTGCAACAATGCCTAATTTAAATCTATTAATTCTAATACTAATTCAACTGTAACAAATTTGGAAAGCCATTCCAATTGGTCAATTGGCAGAGGAATGAACATCACTTCTCCTCTGAAAGTAAGAAAGAATTTTTCAGCTATGTCTTTTCTAACATGGCAATGTTAATATAAACTTGTGGCAAAAAAATAAAAAGACCTCACCATGCCTTCTTCAAAGAAAATTGTATATGGTACACCTAATTCCCCCCAAAAGAGATATAAAGAAAGAAAATTAATCAGAAATCTTAATGACTACTCTGAATACACTGCCACATAATGCTTAGACATTACATGAGGAGGTTGTTATAAAAATTTGAATGGAATAAAGGAATTATTCCATTGGAGTAATGTGCAGTATTATTAAAACCACTGACAAACTGCGCTTTTAAATGAGAAGTACACAGGCACTAGAAAATACTTAAACATGCAGTCATTAACAAAAATATTAGGACCTGTGATTTTTCTTAACAAGGGTTTATTTGACCTGGTCTCCTCTCAGGTAGTCAAATCCATTAATCACTGCTTCTTTACTGGTGAATTCCAACCTCAGCTCAAGAAATGTTGGGATATCTTGCATTATGAGAACATAATTAAGTACTTAAATATCTACCCAAGAATTACAAAAAGATGTTTAACACTGCAAAATTGTTATGGCTTTTTTTCAGTATTTTGCTTTTCAAATATCATCTAATGAATTTTTCAACCATACCTCAGTAGAACCCATGGTAATAAATAACTTCTTCTGAAGTAAACTGTTCGTTGACCCATCTGACCTCAACGATGGATTCGACTTCTGCTAGCAATTAAATTATAAATGAGAAGTCAATAAAATAAAAACAATTATCACACAAATAGCTCATCATATTTGAATATGTTAATTACAACTAAGCTCATTCTGAATCAGCCAGTAATTCCCAGATAGGAATCATGAGGCTGGCTTTATCTGGAGAATAAGCTTGGCATGAATCTCACAATCCCTACTACACAGTTTCATAGTCCTGTTTTTACAGAAAACACTCAAAGAAGGGGGAAAAAATCTCAGAAAATATAATGAAATTAAATCTGAAGTTCATCCAAGAGCAACTTCCTCCAAGGAAACAAACTGGATGTCTTGCAGAAAGAGTCCAGTGCCTGGTCTGAAAAGTCATAATGTAATTGCGTGTGGGACCCACAAGAAGCACTGTCAGCTAGATCTTACCAACAATGCAAAGAAACTTAGTTTTCTGCCTATGTCTTTAACCACACATCACCAAAAAACTTTCTCTCTGAGAAGCCTTGCTGTCACTGGTCCCTCTCCAGTGAGATGTATCTACAATCTCTTCTCTTTGAAGCAATAAAAAAGTTCAAGCCTAATGAAGACCTGCTTCCCTCTAATTTTTTGTCACGCACTTTGGAAAAGAATCTGTTGAAACTTGGAAGAATGTAACTGAAAATAACACGGAAGAAGCCTGTGGGTATATTTCTCTTTCAAGTTGAGGAGACGCCTCTTCCTAAAAAGTCAAATGTTCAGCTCCTGCTAGACTAAATGTGTGATGTATTATACACGGTCATGGCTCCCCACTTCCACCCCAAATCAGCAGCTCCTATCCCCTATGCACAGTCTCAAGTGAACATCATGCTAGTGAAAAATGAAGATGAACAGCACTGAAGAAAGGATCTTTGACAAGTCTTGGTAAGAACATGCCTACTAGGACAGGCCAGTGGTCTGTCCTGGCCAGTATTTTGTCTCCAAGAATGGCCAAAAATGGTTAAGAACAGGGCAAGCATGTATGATACTGCCCCTGAGTAATCTCCAGTTCTCCAATATGTTTGAAACCAAACTGTTGACAGAACATGAACAGAATTTAATGAGATCTCTTGACTCATCAGAATGGGGTGGAAGATACTAGAGATGGCATTCATATTTTCCATCAGAAACGTTTATTTTTATGCTATGCTGCTTTTGCAACATTTTTTATTCATATTTTAATGATAAAAAAGACCATAATAAAACAAAATTAAATGCAGAAATGAAAGGATTCACTTAACCCAAACTGGGCATTTATTTCTGGGTTGTCAGTTAAGGGAAACAATTTCAAGATTTTTAGTTTCATCTTGATTTAAGTCAGAGAACAACACGTTCATCCCAGAAATGTGCACACACAGCCCCAGCAAAAGGAAAAAACAGTTCAACTGTTTGGACAACTGAGCTTTGCAAGGTCTCTAAGCAAATCCAGTAACACTCAAAAGTTCTTTTAACTTATCTAGGTTATAATTAATCTGAAATTCATTCTTGCACTTAACTGACGATCAAGCATTATCAACCAGTTTTTCTCCCCAACAAGCCTAAAATATGACCACATGGTGAATTAGCTGGCCCTAACATGGCTCCTCAATGGCATAACCTGAAAGAACTGAGGAAGATCTTTTGCAGTTCAGGAAGCCCACAACAGTCATGTTAGGCAATTTCAAGGTTGCATGGCACCTTCTGATGTCATGTACTCAGTGGAAGCTGAAGAAATGACTTCGCTTTTTATGAAGAGGCTTCTCAAAATTGAAATGGAGAGAAATACATCTTGGGGCCCACAAGTACCTTATTTCTAGTTACAGTTTTCCAAGCTTAAGATTATTTTCCGCAGAATGGGACAGACCTGAACATGAAGCCACCTTAATTTGAAAAGAAATTGTATCGATTTTCACTCTCTTGAATCAGTGCTTTGTCCATAATGGAGCTGGTGCAGTTCAAACCAAAAGAAGACGAAATGATCGTTATACACACAGTTTGCCCATTCCTATAATACTTATATTAGCTAATCTAGTATTTTTAAACTCTGAATACCATGAACACTTCGCCTCAATTATCTTAATCATTTTTGAAATCTGAGTTTTTGCTTTACTTGGCCATTTTTAAGTTTTCTTTTGTGAAAACAAGAACAGTACCAAAACAGGCCACAGGGCATTCTCATGTAAGCCAAGATGGCAGAATCTAAAGAATGAGACACAAGTTCTTTCCACACTGGTATGCACAACAAAAAAATATTTGTTAAGATTTTCTGCATTTTGCAACAGTCATGTGAGATTTTTTTAAAAATGCAACTTTGCTTTTGCAGAACAGAAACATACCTGCAACACATCTTGGTAAAAGAACAGCAACTTTTTAAGTCCACTAGGGGCAAAGAATTGTTCTATAAGTTGAAACTAAAAACAAAATTACAATTGTAGTTAATTGTGAAGTAGTTTCAAAAGACTGCAAATTTTGGAAATATATTTATTCATAATAATGTAATTAATATTTACCTTGTCATCAGAAATAATGGCCTCCTCCACTTGCTGCTCAGTTAAGCCTATCCCATCTGCTAATCTTGATATCAAATACTTGTATCTCTCATCTATCTGAGCTCTTCTCTCCTCTTTGCTGACTTTGGCTTGCTTGGCTAGTTCTTTTCTAGTTTCACTGGAAAGTACTATACTTTTCTTACCAGTTGTCTAGAAAATAAAAGTTTGTTACAGAGAGATTCTTTTTCCTCAGTTAAGGATTGCATTTTATACTGTTGATCTTTAAGCTGCTTCCATAAACTACTTCAAGCAGGAACATAAAAAATTATATCTAAGGAATAACGGAGAGGGAAAAGATTGGTAAGAATTAACTTGTTAGGCCAGAATTATTTCTCAATATAAAGCTGCTACAATGGAAACTTCAGATTGGAAACTTCAGATCAGGACCTCAGAATCAGACGTGGATCCAAGCTAAGGTCATAATACAAATTCAGCAATATAAAGGCCCTAATTCAAATCTCAGCATTGTGAATCCAGCTTCCAAACTGCTATATGTCCATATTGCAGATTTAGGACCAGATCTATCTCCATACTGCCAGCATTTTACTATGTGTTATCAAGTTATTTCATCCAAGGAATTAAGTAAAACATATCCCCAACTGGACCAAATATACAATTGGTGTTTAATGCACAGGCCATACAAAGGTAGTAGCAGAATGATAAAGAAGGAAATTTATGTAGACAACAGACTTTTTAGCGTCTTCATAACAGTGTTAACAAGACTGAAAATAGATATGGTGAATAAAATTTTTAAGTCAACAGCTCATCTTCAGAAGCTATACAGAAAGGTAGAGATTTGGGTGAAAAATTCACCACACTGATCATTTCCTTCTACACACCACTTCAGCTGACATGAGTATCTGGAGTCTGGAGATGTCTGGAGTGTCTCTGTACCTCACAATTTTTATTGGAGAGAAACAGAGATAAATTACATCCTCTTCCCAGTACTCTAAACTGGGAATTCTAATTGATCAATCCTGATTTACTCCTGGATTAAAAAATAACAAAACCAAAAAGCTGGCCAACATCCACCTTTGCCTCCTACTCACCACCTATTTTAGCATAACACTTGCCGGAAGAACAGGAGTCAAAGGTGATCCTGTGACAGCAGGTCCTAGCTCAGTGCTCCTTGTTCTCAGGTCCCCTCCACGTCTACGATGCTTACTTTCTGTGTCTAGATAAAAGAAGCAGCAAGTTCTAATTATTCAGGTATATGCACAGTAAATGCATTTACAAGACCTGCAGTGTTGAGTCTTATTATCTGCTGGCTAATCTTTTCTCAGGCAGGGGAAATTAAGACATGAAAGGAACATTAGAAAACCTGTGCCTCAGCAGAAACCCTTAGAATCCATCAGGGGGAAAAGATATCCTATAACAGCTTTTATCTCAAGTTCAATTGCAAACAATCCCTACTGACAGCAGCAGAGGTAAGAAAAAGCAATTTAAGGTACTAGCTTGAAGAAATCAGTTCTGGAAAAAATAGAGACTCTGAAATATGGTCACTTTTCACACTTGCTATTGTCACCCAGTTCTTCTTCTTCTGTTATTTCTTTATCTAAATTCTGATTGCCATGCATTTCTGACAAACTTGCTACTTGCAGAGACTTGCAAGATACCTTGAGCACATGGAATATCTGAAGAATAAAGATTGCTAATATTTGCAATAAAACCAGAACATATATCTTTAGAGTGTGTAACTATTTTCTCTTGATTGTGTAAGCCTCCTTAAGAGCTTTTGAAGCCCTTTAACTTATTTAATAAAAAATTTATCACATGTCTTTGTTTTCCCCAGAAATTAGGGTTTGAATATTTTTAAGTAATTTAAGTAACAAATAAGAGTATTTATGTTTCCCCGATACTAAGTACAATAAATTAACTCCAGCCAGCCACTATTTCTCTTTTAAAAATTTTAGTTACAAAGCATTCCTAAATATTGCTTTATCTCTCCTTAACAGAAATACTGTTTCAGTTAGCTTCAAAAAGATAATTATTTGAAAGCATTGAACAACACTATTTGTAATTGCTACAGTTTGTTTTTATCCCAAGAAAAAGCAACCATTTTATTTCTCAGAAGATGATATTTAGGTCCCATCCTTGGCAGCAAATAGGATCCTCAGTGGAGCATACAGCAGTGCTAATGAGCAGCTCACTAAACTTTCAGGAACCGCTGTTTAATCTTTTCTAAATAAATGATGAGATTTTGACTAAAAGTAATATTCTAATAGCATTTATTTCCTTATAAATTTCCTTACAGATTGGGTCTCCTTTCCCCTGATTATAATGTATTATTCACAGAATCATAGAATGGTTGAGATTGAAAGGGACCTCTGGAGGTCATCTGGTCCAACCCTCCCTGCTCAAGCAGGGCCACTCAAAGCCAGTTGCCCAGGTCCATACTCAAATAGCTTTTGAATATCACCATGGAGGGAGACTCTGCAACCTCTCTGGGCAACCTGTGCCAGTGTCCAGTGAAAAAGTGTTTCCTAATGCTCATTCGGAACCTCCAGTGTTTCAGGTTGTGACCACTGCTTCTTGTCCTGTCTCTGGGCACCACTGAAAAGAGCCTGGCTCCCTCTTCTTTAGACCCTCTCTTCAGGTATTTATACATGCTGAAGAGATCCCCCCTGATCCTCCTCTTCTCCAGCTTCTCTCAGCCTTTCCTCACAGGAGAGATGCTCCAGTGCATTCATCATCTTCATGGCCCTTCACTGGACTCTCTCCAATATGCCCATGTCTCTCTTGTACTGGGGAGCCTAGAACTGGACACAGTACTGTAGGCAAGGCTTCACCAGTGCTGAGTGGAGAGGACGGATCACCTCCCTTGACCTGATAGCAACACTCCTCATCATCCAGCCCATGGTATCATCAGCCTTCTTTGCCACAAGAGCCCATTGCTGGCTTATCTTCAACTTGGTGTCCACCAGGACCCCCAGCTCCTTTCCTGTCAATTTGCCTTCCAGCTGGTCAGACCCCCGCACGTACAGGCGCATGGGCTTGTTCCTCCCCAGATGCAGGACTTTGCACTTTCCCTTGTTGAAGTGTATGAGGTTCCCGTCAGCCCATTTCTCCAGCTTGTCAAGGTCCCTCTGGATAGCAGCACAACCCCCTGGTGTATCAGCCACCCCTCCTAGTATTGACTCCTGAGGTACAACACTACATACTGGCTTTTGTGACACTGATCACCACGCTCTTAGCTTGTCTGTTCAATCAGTTTTCAGTCCATCTCACTGTCTGCTCAGCCAGCCCACACTTCATTAGCTTCTCTACGAGGATCTTACAGGACTGAAGGGGAAATTCAAGTTGTAACTGCTCAGCAGTGTTAATCTGTGACAAAAGAATGATTTGGCACGGAGAGCAAGAAGGCTCCACTGCAGAAGGGGTTAAGCTGGCTGTAAGCAGGAATGCCAGAGACAACAACAACTCCCAGTAAGGGAGTGTAGTTTCCCTTGGTGATGAGATAAAAAACAGCAGTAGCATTGTCTTTGCCATCCTGGAATTCGAGGCTCAGGGTCTCCCTTTAGGCAGCAGAGCTGGTGCTGGGGGATGGACCCAAGGGTGGGCTGAGGTGCTGCAAGCTGATGGAACAGAACACATACTGGTGCAACTGTATATAGGAATTGCCTTGTGAGGACTTCTTTGTGAGGACTTCTAGAATGGTTATAGCTATAGGACTGTCCAATGCATTGGATATTAATTATTTTTTTTATATTTCAGCATAAACGTGTGTTTAATTTTCTCAAGGGGCACAACAAAAATCTCCCAAAAGGAGAATGTCAAAAGCCTTACTGAAAATACGTTGTATGGTCACTTTGCCTAAGTATTCCCTGACCTTGTGGAAGAGGATGAGGTTAGGGAGTATTGAAGCAAAGTGGGCATACATAAACCTGTCGGCCCTGATGGGATGCACCTACAGTCACGGGGAAGCTGGCTGATGTCACTGAGAGGCCATGTTCAATAATCTTTGAACTAATTATTCAATCTATTATCACTGTTAATATATTCCAGAAAAGAGACAACATACTATATGCCATACTATAGAGTATACCATACTATAAATAGTATAATAGACCCTGTAAATGCACATATATATGCATTTGTTTATTTATATGTACATATTTATTTATAAAGTTGAAAATTGCACATTGCAGTCCCTACACTGGCACATTCAGAATAGCACATACCCATTCAGTATACATAAGTACATTATAAACTTAAACACTCTACTTAATAATTGGTTTATCATTTTGTACGTGGAATTTTTTTTCCCTACAAAGACAACATGAAGTACTTATAAGTACTTATCGTTATTTTCTCCCTTACCTTTTTTTATAGCAATGAGAGGTGGACAGAGATCAATGTCAGGTTTGGAATAAAGTTGCATTGCTCTCAATCGTTCTGATTCCTGTGGTGCAGAGTAACGAGGAGAGGAACTAGGCTCGACTCTTCTCCCTAACTCAGTCTCATCTCCCACAGTCTCCTCCATCTCCACCGTGACACAAAAATCAACCTAAATCAACAAAACAGAAAATGACTATACAACATAACATTGTAGCAACCAACCACACCTTCAGTATTTTTATTCCTGTTCTAGCACCAGTATGATAGACTAGCAAGGAAAAGAAATAAAAAATATGCTACTTTTGGTTGATAATTTAAAACAAGAAGATCGAAGCAGTTTACAAAATGATAAAAGCCCCTCTAAGGTTGCCAGTTACCAAAACTTTATTTCTGTCCTTTCTCTCTGACTTGCTGCAGGTGGGAACTCACGGGTTGAGGGACAGGTTGAGCTCCTTCTTACGTGACAGTTGCAGGTCCCACCACGAAGCCTTGGGCACAGAGGGCTGAGGCACTTGCTTAGTCTCAGGCGGGTTTTTAAGCCTTCGGTCTGCCTGGGCACTTGGGAGTTGCTGGCAGCTGCTATGGCAACCCCTACACAAACCCAGCGAACAACCCAGTCCCCGGGAGGCACCTCCTCTGTCCCCAGTTCCCACTGCATCCACCACCCCAGTGCTAATTTGGTAACTATGTGTCTTTCTAAATACACTAGAGTTTTCCTTTGCATATAATTAAATCCTAAGCAAGCAGCTTCCCTGAGCCTCAGCATTTCTTACATGTGGAGCTAGGGGTGGCAGTGGCCACACCACTCTCCTCAACACAGCCCTTCTCAGCACAGCAGCAGCCTGGGTTCTGGGCAACACCTGAAGAGATGCTGCTGAGACAAGGGGCTGAACGAGGACTTTCCCTTTTCCTCTGCCGGGCAAAGCCACTGCCACATAGATCTGAAAGGTACCGCATGATCTGCAGCTTATCCACCTGCGGCAGCCTTAGGGACCGCGCTTCCTTTCTCCAGATGATACCCAACAGCCACCTTAAAACTACCTAAAGGGCGCGTGTCAAGAGGATGGGGCCAGACTCTTCTCAGTGGTGCTGTGACAGGACAAGGGGAAACAGGCATGAACTGGAACACAGGAAGTTCCATCTCAACATGAGGGAAAAATTGTTTACTTTGAGGGTGGCAGAGCACTGGCAGAGGCTGCCCAGNGCAGGGGGGCTGGAGGAGACGATCTCCAGAGGTCCCTTCCAACCCCGACCATTCTGTGGCCAGGCTTTTGCTGCAATAGGCTACCATTCGACCCAAAATGTTGGCTACCTCAAAGGACTTCTGCGTTTTAGTTTTTTAACCGATCTCAGTGACTTTGAACCAGGCTCCAAAAGCACTGACAGCGCCCTCGACAGTGAGAGACTAAAAAAATAAAAAAAAACAAGAAGGGAGGAAGATGAGGAGGAAGAGGCAGCGCCGCCGGTATCCCCGCAGGCTGCAGCCACGGCCTGGAGCCCGCTCTGAGGAGAGGCGCCCCCAGCAACGCCTTGCGCGTACACAGCCGCCCCGACACCAAGCTCCTCACGGAGGGACAAGCAGCACTATCCCGTGGCCACTAAACCATCCCGACCGGCTACCGCTCTCCCACAGGCTTCTCGGGCCCCAGCCCCCGCGCCCCCGCCCCCGCGCACAGGGGAGGGAGCCCCGCCCGCATGCGCA